>JARWCS010154976.1:0-14424 GCA_034783895.1 Geukensia demissa | reverse complement strand
TTTTCCGTGTACACGTTTGATTTATTTTTTTAATTAACTTCCACAGGGAGTGGTTTTCCATCCTTGTTGCATGACTTATGGAGACTTTAAATTGGTAATTTCCTCTGATTTTCTGGAAGTTCGAGTGCGTGTCTCCCTGACATTTGGGTACGGTACTGTAAATAACCTTTGAACTTAAATGCTAGTGTTGTTTAAAACAAGAGATGGACTAAGGAATGTTCTCACAAAAAGTTTGGAAGCAAGGAAATAAATGAAACTAAGTAAACAGTGATATTTAGTTGAATTTCAGGACTAATTTGCTGAGTGGAGGATTATTTTTATATTGTCTTTGATGTTCGGCGATTTACAGAAAATCTAATCTGACATTTTGCCCCGAAAATGAAACTGGAAATGAGAATTTAACTTACGGTCATTTTGATACCTATGCCATACTTCATACAGATCGACCGGTAGCCAAACGCGTTACTATTACCGCGTATGGGAATTTCATTAAGCTTTTTTATATTTATTTAACCAATATATTTTCATGGTAATCGCAACCGGAAAATATCCGTTGACATTAATTTTGTAAAATGGATATTAACAATCAATACATGATGACAACCGAAAAATTTCTGAAGTGAGGACGCCAGCTTGATCTCGTTTGCCGCTTTGGAATATCCATTCCCAGATAAAGATAAACGTTTTTCTGAAAGTAGCGATTTTATATCAAATTTTTGCTCGCTTTCTTTTTCGCATCAAGTTATAGTATTTTATTTTGATTTAAAAAGACATCAAAAGACTGACCAAGATCAACTGTCTGCCATAGCAGATTTCCCAGTTTAACACCTTTTTTAGAAATCATATTATATTCAATACTTTTTGGCCTATGTCACGGTGAGTATTTCTTTTATTACCTTTGGGCCTTCATGGCTTAAAAAGTGTAGACCTATACCGTTTACTTTTTATTTGAATCAAATTGAATATAGTCCGTTTAACCTGACAGTAGAATTGAATTGTTCATTAAGAATAATTTTCCATTTCAATATTAATGTTTTATGATATCTTTATATCAAATCTGTATATATTTTATCATAATATTTATAAAATAATGAAAAAGGGGTGATAACGATGTTCAAAAGCTCCATGTGAAGAAGAGGGTCCTGCAACTGTTTTCCTTGTATAATATCAAATGTTTGCATTTCTAGTAGAACGGTTAAAGTTATCACTTCGGAAATTTTTCGGTCGCCATCATTATTTAATTGAAAGTTACGAAATAACCCTTTGTAAAAAAGACCTTTTATATCTTCCTCTTGTAATTTCGTCTCTATACAGTTGTGTCTAAAACCGATAGTGACTGATACCCGGCTTTGACCACCTGGTAACACGGCAGCTGCCACTGGTGGAACAGGAGCTGCTTGTTCTTCCGGATCATCTGAGCTCACACTCGTTTTCATTAAAGTTGTTTTTGTCAAGCTCATTTTCAATTAAGTTTGTTCTGTGTATTAATGCTTGTTTATTTCAAATTTGTTGGCCAAAGCCTTCTCTGTTTTGTGAATTAACGATTACCATCTACCCCTATGGTATCTTTGAAATCTTATTATAGTGATAGATATTTTTACAATTTCATTTAGTGGATGTGGATATGGTGAATCGAAACTTTATTAGGCGACAAAACCTAAATTTCAGGCATTTTTCTATCATGAATTGATCAAAAGTTATTTAAATTTTTTAATTGAAAAGTTCGTACTTTAGTTCTTTTTCAATTTCAGTAACAGTACCAGCCAGCCCAAAGCCAAACTTTACGACGAAATTGGTAAATTCAGCTAACTTCCTTTGATATATTGCAAACATTCCATCCGCACATACTATAAGAATGATCAAGTAATCCACAATTAAAATCGATCCGGTATTAATAGTAATGTTTGGCGAGTTTTCAAACTAAAAAAAAATAATCAGTTCTAATTTTTTTTCAGATTTTCTTGGGTTGTTGCAGAACTAAAGACTCTTCGGGAAAAAGTTAAAGCAATTTTACGATGGGTTTTTTTTTTAGCTCTTTCACTAATGCAAAATATCTGCTGAACCAATGATTCCTAGTTGAAAGATTAAAGTCATCCCTCCGAAAATTTGTTGATCGCTAACATGATTTGGTTGACCGGTATGAAATATCCATTTCACAAATGACAATGGATATCTTCCCACTGTCTTGAATACAAATCCGTTCCTATAGCGGTTGTGACTAACATCGATTGTGACTATACACTATACACTTTGTCTACTGAGTAACACGACGAGTGCCACTAGTGGAGCAGGAATGTCTTACTCTTCCGGAGCACCTGAACTCACCCTGGTTTTTGTAGGGTTCGAGTAACTCCAGCTTTAGATTTCAGTTTAGTGTTGTGTGTTCTATGTTTTTCTTTCAATTCATTTTGTTGGCCATGGTCTTGTCTGTCTTCCGACTTAACGATTTCTGTCTGCTTCTTTGGTATCTTCAAATTCATTTTACATCCGTTCCTATACCGGATGTGACTAACATCGATTGCGACTGAACACCGGCTTTGTCTACCGATTAACACGACAGGTGCCACTAGAGGAGCAGGAGTTGCTTACCCTTTGCCCCTCTTCGAATTCTTTTATGACAATGAATATGGTCTTTTTCATGTAAATAAATGACTGATGTCTTACGAATGCCAATCTTATGTACACGGATTGATCCTTGTTTTTTATTGGTTTATGTTACTCAAAAATTAATTGTTTTTGCAATTTTAGATAGCATTGTAGGTATTTCGTATTTTTATCATGGTATATTCCTTCTTCATTCCAATTCAAACTTCTTGTGAAAACATTATATCAATGGCAAATACAAGTTCAATTGTTCTCGTGCAATTATGTCACGTAAGACTTCACAAGTTGAAATTCTAATGTTTGTTGTTGTATATCTATTTGCATGCTTTGAGTAAGATATAATTCTGACGTTGGGACATTAATAGGATGTCAAATTGCACTACATGTGGTGACAGAAATTTAATCATGTTAACAATGTGACATTTCGTAAACAAAAACTCCATTTCTGATCTTAGATTTCGTTTTCGTTGCACAGTTTGCAGTTATATTACTGCGAATAATCCGAGAATATTGAAATCATTCGGTTTCTTTAACTGTCAAGATCTTTGTTTTTGTTTTGAATTTTACATGAGTACTTCAGTTTCTTCAAATTGAAAAAGGTCAAGAGCTTGAAGAGGAAAATCAATTCTCTGAAACTGAAAGCTAACTAAGCGTTATTTTACAGAATTTTATGAAACTGAAATAAACTTCATAACTATCGATTTCGAGATACTACCTTGTCTGAATTCTTAAGACTGATTAAGTCGAGCATCTTCTCTTTAGCTGTTAATTCTCCATACGGGCTTTTAACAACATTCAATCTACATTATGATCGATAATCTTTATTTGTTTATTGTTGAATTTTTCAAAATCTTAAATAGATTTGTTTTTGTCTTGCCCTTTCCAGGAATATCTTTTAGTGTTTTATAATTATTCTCTGTAGTTCGCAACAAACAGCGATAACGTTATATTGTTATCTAATGTCACAGAATGAAAATGAGCTTATTTATAATTCTTTAAATAAGTCTTCTGTTGATATGATCTGTTTATTTTTATTTGTGCTCTTAATTTTGATATAGAACTTGGTATTGTTTCTTTATTGAAAATATATTCAAGGCATAACTTATAATAAATCCGAGTAAGTATTTGAGTACCCATGGGCATAGTTTCACGTAAAAACCAAGCAATTCGTTATTTTTATAACACTTACCCTTCATGGCTGAAGTAATCTTTTTTCATCCGTCCTTGTCATCTTTCTGCATTCTTTGTATGTCTTCGTCGTCCACAATGTCGTCCCTGTTGTCGCATGGTCTGTTTAAAAGGAGACTTTTCTTAAATGAGTTGCAGGATTTTATCCGTATTATCTCTTTACAATCAACCAAAATGGTGGTCTTACTATAATTACTAAAAACGGAAAATCTTCTCATCTGAACTTATTGTTCGAATGATCCTTTGGTTAACTATCGTATTCAACTTCTAAGTTTTGAACTGTATAGCAACTCACTTGAAAACCTTCATATGATGGAACCACAATTTGGCGAAATGTTCAGGGTGACAGACACTTATCAGTATAAATAACGTTAACTCTGAACGCCTAATATGAACATGGCATTATTTCAATTTAGGCCACTCCAAATGTATTTCTAGTTCTTTGGATTTTTTAGTGATAAAAATAGGTGAGAGCGAGCGAAAGTTTTTGTTTAAATTTTTTTCTTGCAATGGCAAAATATTGGATCGCAACCTCAAAAACTGACCCGGACACAACAGTTTAAAAGTTTTTTTTGTATTCTTTTAGGAGCGAGCGAGCAAATATTTTGTTTTTTTATTTATGAATAGCAATGAAAATTTATAAAAAGTGAAAAAAAATTGGAGCGAGTAAAGTTTTTTTTGAATTTTTGAACCCATAAGATGAGGAGCGAGAGAATTCAAAGAACTGATAATTAATTTGGAGTGGCCTTAATTACAAAATCTTGTTAGCATAAAGCATCCATTAGATTTTTCAATTTAGCTGAAATGACATTTTTTGGCATATTGATAAACACCTGTAGACAGTATCCGTTATTTCAATAGTGATCAAACAGTCTTATTTTCATTGTTGAATTAATCAATCAACGATTGTTCGCAGGATTTTAGTACATCCTAAGTAAATTAATAGCACACAATGTGCAACCAGAAAACGCAAACATATCTTTTAAAGGTTTTCAATAGTTAACCGATTTTTTGTTTTACACGACCTTAAAAGTGTACTTATAATAATAAAAATTGTTCCAGCTGATATCGAAAGGCAGTTACAGTGTATGAAAAAGTGTCAGCGTTGATCTAGGTTTATTTGAAACTTTATTATTCTTTAGCAGGCACAGAGACAAGCATCTTTACTCGTGAATGCAGAAATGATTTTTGTTTATGATTTAAATAAGTGAAAGAAATGTAAATGTTTTGTATGACGGCCTAATCACGCATGCGTAAAATGAACATAACTGTTCTCAACGAATTCCGTTAAATACTAACCGAATCCCATCCGGAGTTGCACTAGTACCCTATGCCCAACATTGCAACTATTGTACGATTTTATTTTTTCTAATTCAGAGTCAATCCTTGATGTAACATTTTTATCATTGCACCTATTGTGCATGCAACACAGAATGAGATTTGCAGGTTTTTTGTGTGCATAAACCTTAAAACTAAATGCTAAAATTTCAGCAAAAGGTTTGAGTCAATTTATGTTCAAATGTTCAAACGGGTACCATGTGCGCCATATATATTTACCGGATATAAGTTAATATAATAATTGTAATTAATATTTAAATCAATATACTGGATGCGTATGCTTTTGGAAAACAACTATTGCAACACCTTTGCTATGGTATTCTAGTTCATATTATTATTGCAAAAAAGTTTTCTATTATAACTGTTTAGATTCCTAAGTTTGGACGTTGACAGTGCATACTGTAAAATAGATTAGTGAAAACATGTTATATAACTCCTTATTTTAAGGAACCAAACTGCGGAATCCAATATTTGGGACAAACTGTGCAACAAATGTTACTGCTTACAAGCGAACATCTTTATCGCTTTCGAAAACACAAAAAATAAGGCATATCGGACCATAATAAAAAATGTGGTTAATTTTTTACAATTGTCTTAACAATTTAGAAAAAAGTGATTTTCGTCATTGATTCTAAAAATATAAATGTTTCTGAGTAAAAAACTGTTTTAATTATCAAAAGATTTACTATAAATTTATAGAATTTCCCGCAGTTTCCCCATCTTTTCCAATGTTATAGCGTTTGGTTCCTCTAGTTTTTTTTTTTCATAATCACATGATCGATTATGGTCCGAATACCTTAAATAATAATTTTTTCAATATTTAGCCGAACACGTTCATTATCTTAAATATATTACAGTCCAACCTAAAACAACGAGAACACTCACATAAACGGTTTGAAAATGAACGTAAAATTCGTAAAATGAACTGGATATACAGATTACAGCCTATCATCTTGCTCTCAATGATAGTATAATGGACAAAGTTAATTTTCTGAAACTTCTTTCATTTACATCATGGATATTGTTGACAAAAACACACGAAAGAATAGGTGTCATGGTAAACATACTAAACATGCACTAATTACACTTTAGGAACTTTTAAATATATACAAAAACAACGTTAGACAATAATTATTGTGCAACTGTAAGTTCGTTACATGGAATTTTCAAAGAAAGGTATACGATTTCTTATTACAGCTAACTGTACGAAGGTGCATGAATCATCACAGCTTTTGTTATGATAAAATGTTTCCTCATACAGATAATGCAAAAGGTTTCAAACAATTTAATGTATTCACTGAGGTATAGATTTAATGCAAATGTCAAATGTATTTTATGACACCTTTAAAAATGAATGGCTAGAGTGGCGTTTAGTCATACGCGATTCTTTTTAATTTCAGTTCGATCAAAAATCGCTTAATGCTTAATCTAACCTTGAAAATGATTAAGAATTTATTATAAACCAAATATCAATTACTCAAATTCAAAGTAAACTTCAAAACTTGGTACCCAGTTTGAATTTGTGCTTGTAGACAAAGTAGCCAACAATGTGTGACGCAAATACTACATATACAAATAGGATATGTGGGATGATTGTTCATGAGACAGCCATCCACCAAATGAGAGTCGAAATTAAACTTATTATACAGGTCCCGTTACGGCCTTCAATAATGAACAGGAATCCATTCCATAACGGAAGCTGTAAAAGAAAGAAAACGAAAGGTGAAACTAAAAATGTTATTTCTTTTATATCTGAAACCGCCAAAATTGGGTAATGGTTATCGTGCTCACCTTGGGTGCAAAAGATCGTGTGTTCAATCCCCGGCCGCGTCAAAGCAAAGACATTAGAAATCGGTATTTGCTGCTTCTTCGCTTAGCACGTGGCATTCAGAAGTAGGAGCAAAGACTGGTCGGCTGATCGTCAGAATAATGTGTCTGTGTAAAATAGCATGTCTTCCTGTGGGCTGTTGCTTTCGTGAGCTTGCACGTAAAAAATCAGGTGTCGGTCGAGTACAAGCAGGGTTCATTTATCATCAATCATTAAGATGCCCTCGTCCTGAATGCATGAAATATTTGCCGCTTAATGTTTATCATCATTCAATCAATCAATTAATTAATTAATCAATCAATCAATCACTAAATCTATACCTGATACTTTCTTTTACTATTTATATTAAATACTTGGAAAATAAATATTTTATCCACATTAAACAAAAGTTGCAGATCAAATAGAATTTTAGCGTTTAACCATTTCTCCCCCAAATCCGTAATACTACGTTAAAATCTGTTATAACCAGACGTTCGATACGCTTATCTTTCTATAAATAAAATTCGTGCTTTCGCCTACGATTTGAGCCATTGTTTTCGGGTACTATGTACCCCCTACCATGATCCAACTTCTGAAATTCTGCTTAAAATACCCGGAATATGGGAGTGCAAATGTAGTGGGAGCTTACATTCTTACTTATACAAACACCCTCTGCATATGAATCAAGTCAACTATATATTTAAAAGAAAACCGGAATCCAATAAACAACTACTTCCTCTAGCACTTTTTCTGCTTCAGCAGAGCTTCAGATACAAAATATAGATCTGAGTAAATAATGTTACGTTAACAATGGTTTTTAGTTAACATTAAAAATGCGTCACAAAGAAGAAAAAAGGAGGTTAATTAAGTGTTTATCCATTGTTCCGATATTCGAAAATATAAATCTTAGCTGCAGGTAATTTAAATCCAGCTTAAGAATTCTAATGATGCGTTCATCCTTCCTTTTCCGGAAAAGTCGACGGTTACATTGACTAAAAAAGAAGGAATTACTTCAAACCCTTCGTTAGCTAAAATGTCATTTGGCTTGTATTATTGTCTGGTCCTAGTAATTGCTTTGTTGACGGGGCAATCCTCTTTGTGATATTCACCTCCACCTTTGTTACACCAAAAATATTAATTATTGCTGCATAAGACGTCCTGACAGACTATAAGAGTGTGTCCTGTTCATTAAAATAATGATATTTAAACAGGTTTAACGTTGTTTATCGGTACTTCTGTTAATAAGCTATACTCAAGTCGAAAATAATAAACGTTCAACATCCTTCAGTTGTCGTTTACTATTGATCCCTTTCTTTTGGAACAAAATTTGAAATATAAAAAAATTATTATTTAGGTCAATGTGATTGCGAACGTGAAATGTTACAAGTACCTCTAGCTGAGTAGATAACTATTCGTGCATTTCACTTTAAATCTTTAAAAGGGATCCTTTTTTTCCACAAAGATTTCCGTATCATGCATTCATTTATAGTATTTCTATTTTTAGTGTAACTGGTGAGAGTTCCACGTTTCCGTCTGGTTTAGTTATCTTGGACGCAAATTAAACAGAACGCTAAGCATAATGTTTTATAGATTGCTGGATTGATTTAAAGTTCAGTAAAATATGAGTGGCTGTTGACTTGGTAAAAAATAGGAGTGGTATTTACACCAGTACATCTAGAAACGATATTTCTGTCTTATTACTGTTTCAAAGTAACGGAATATTTTTATTGATAAAGTAAACTTCCGATTGTTATCTCCAAATTCTATATAATGATGCAGTCTTGGAGAAATCTTTGTAAAATACAGCAAAGTCAGAGCCGTATCTATTTTTTTTTCGTGGCTATAGTCGTTCTAAATATTGTGTAAGTTATTGTCAATACAAAAAATATTTTACCTCTTTGTAAATTTAGTTGCAATTTGCTGATGACCAATTTTTGCTGGAACGCGGTGAAATTGTTTCTGTTTTTCCACCAACACATACGATTATTGTACTAATAAAGTTTGTTAATGGTATGGTGATAATAATTGCATAACAAAAGTTGTATAAATAAAATATATAAATCCAACAGAAATATGAAATAACAAAGCGAAAGCACTGAACTTAAATCTCAAGTAACCAGGAAGGTAAGATTTCGTCCAATGCTTGACACCTGTTCTGAGTCCTTTGATCTAAATGTTTGGGTTAATCAGATTCAGAAAGTAACAGAGTGCTATAATGTATGAGCGAATTTCTGGAGGCTGTCATGGCATGTTCTTTAAACGGTGGTGGGATTTTACGTGAGTATAAGTTTAATGAAATCTTATGACTATCCAATGACATCCTAACAATAATGTTTCATTAGAAATTTTTGTGTAATGTCGTAAGTTTATTGCACAAACTTACACTCGGGTAGACAAAACAACTAAGGGATACACAATTAAAGACAAATAAGTTCCAATGTATCAATACACTTCACACATATTTCTCCCATAAAGTGTTTTTTCGCTAATATTTACTCAACCAAGAGATAACCTTGCCTGCCACTCATTATAACGCTTAGTGTTTGACCACCATAAAATAGTGAACGAAGTCCCACAAAATTAGTACAATTAAAGGATAAAAGGACAATTAAATAGAAATCAAGTATTATTTTTCTTTAAAAGTAAACAGTAAACAGCGCTAATAAAAAAAACCTGCAATTTCTTTAATGAAACTTATTTTATTGTAAAATGTTGATTAACATTTTAAACACACTGTGTAAACAGCAGATGTTGAATTTCATGTTGCTCCTTTTAATGAATGACTTTCTACAAATCAGTTATAAATTAGTTTTGATTTGTGACAAGAAAACGGGAAACTTGTGTCATACGTTCAAAAGTTCAGATAAGATTGTATTTAAATTCTGTTGTTTTATTGCAGAAACAATGAAAATTAATGCTTCACTGGTGAATTGGTATTCACAACAATGAATAATGATTGACATCGAATCTTTGCTATAAACGTGACTCCATCTATTAAATGGTCATCAAAGCAAGGGCTTGCACTTATTATCATCGGATGCAGATGAAAAAAGTACAAAATATAGTGTTCCTTACTCCTATGTTCTTACGGTCATTGAAACGTGCTACGGATGAAAATGAAATGAGTAACATAATGTTTTCCTTGACTTCTACATGTTCTAACGATATTTAAACACTTAATCCAATTGGACGTGTTTGTATTGATACCGTAATAAAAAAATTGGTTTCCTGATCGGTTGCTTTTGGGTTTCTAACTCTCAGACAGCAACTTCGAGTATTCTTTCTAGGTCGATACTTTTGTTGTATCACGTTAGTTTTAATTTTTGTTTGTTTGTTTTAAGTATCGTTCTCAAGTGTTAAATCCATTTCAACCGATTTTTATAGTATGTTTTCATTGCTGTTTTGTCACACCACTATCCCAAGTTAGGGGGGAGGGGTTGAGCGCTCACCAACCGGTTGAAACCCGTGCAAGCAAATGTTGGATCGAAACAATCTATTAACCTCACCTGGCCATATGCCAAATGATCTTGGCGTCCGTCGTCTGAAATGATAGGTCAAAATAACCAAATTTTACACGAAACATCTTTTGAAGGTTTTTCACAAAGTTTGCTCATGTTGTCCCGATCACGCAATAAACATGGCCGGCACGGGCAATTCTTTTTTTCCGAGTGGCTAAAACAAAGAAAATCAAATGGAACAAAAAAATTGGACATATTTAAATGTAAAGGCAAAAACTAAGTCATAGTCATTAATATTTAATTCTTGCGTTTCTTAGTAAAAAGCAAATTTCTATTCCACCTGTTTCGACTTTGTTGGGATTTAAATGTTTGTTTTTATTAGTTTTCTAGAATTGAAATTAAATATGGCTTTATTTTATTAAACACAAAAAGAATGAAAATTTTTAAAAAAGTAATCAGACAAATAATATAAAAAAATCAACATCAAAGACCTTTTTATGGCCTTATTGGGCAAATAAACAGAAATTTCGGAAAAATTCGAATATTTCTCAATCAGGTAATATTCACGAATTTCTTCTCAATCATATCTAATAATCTTCAAATTATGTTTAAAGGTCCATTTTACTTTAATTAATATTAAAACAATATTTTTTATTAAATGCTTCAAACAAATAATTTTGCCATTCATTATTATTACTCTTCATGTAAGAATCTTTCATTAGAATTTCAATTCTACTATTTTTACATATTTTTACAAAGGATAGATAGTGTTGATATAATATGCGAATGCATATTAAACGCTTATCCATGTAATATGCCTGTAAAAGGCGGTCTTTAAAAAATCATGTGATAATTAATGGGCGGGGTTTTCTCACTTAGATTGACAATGAGGTAAACACTCAGAGTAATAATAACAATAATATTGTGTTTTCCGTGTAATATGCCAAAATATGACCCTCCGGGTCGTGCATTATGCCTTCAAACCTTGGGACATATCTTGGCATATTACACGGAAAACACAATATTATTGTATAATCACAACTGGAAGAAACTAGGCAAAAATACATTTACGTTTCATTTTTTCTAAATAATAAGATTAGACATGCAAGTAATAATATTTACTAGTATAAATATTTTACTGTATAAATAAATTCATGATAAATATCAGATATATTAACAGTTTTTTTAGTTTATAGTTTCCCGAATAGTTGATGTTCGATATGTTGTATATTCAGCAGTTTTTCTTAAAAACAGTTTCTTTACAAAAAACATTCTCAGTTTCTTACTCATTATCAGGTAAATAATGAAATTTGACATACATCCCAGAATTGTCGACAAATTCAAAACTTCAGTCAGCATTTTAAACTGTTTCAGACTGATATTTAAATTCCCCCATACTATACTCAACAAGTAATTCATAGGTTCGCTATATGGCGTCGATCCTAACAACAAAAAGGACAATTTATCTAGGAACAGTCTCTGCATGTCATCAATACACTCAAAAAATCCGGTAAAAACGACCTCGGGAACGGATGTCTCTGTTGTATTTGTTGAGAGAATAGAATGATCGGCCTTCAACCAAATTATATCAATACCATAATAGATCATTTCATACCAGTCGGATTGTAAATTGTAACAATCAAATATCTCATACATTTTTTCTAATTCACTTTTCTGTACTGTTTCCACAACTAGGAATAGTTTATCAATTAAATCGTCAATCAGTTCTCTATAATGAATATTAAATCCCCCTTTCAAAAACACGTAAGGTTTTGTGTACAAAGAGGAAAATAAGTAAGTTTTGATGAACTTATAATGATCATCAATAATATCTCGGGAGTTTGGTAGTATATTCATGTGGTTAATGCCAAATGGACATTTTCTTTCTTCATCGGGTTTCTGATGAATATTCAAGCCCTTTTTTAAAAAGTACATTTCTATTATTTTTTTTGCTTCTCGTTCATAACATGCTGAAATCTGTCCGTCGAAAAGAATTCGACTTTTACTCCACGCTATGTCGGTTTTGTCCAGGTGTGAGTAAAATGTACTGAAAACGACAGTGTTCAGATACAAACGTGGGATTTCCATGACGAGAAACACAATCATTACACATAAAATCATAACACAAGATCTCTTCTCCGACGACGTTTTCTGTTTCTTGACGCGTTTGCGCTTACATAAAGTTACAATTATAACGGAAGTGGTGACGGTCATAGTCAGTGCCGCACAGAACAAAATGCTGGCATAGATGATGGGATTATAGGATATGACATATTTTTCCATTTTATTGTTAGGCGGGGAGATGGTACAGACATTGTCGGTTGTGTTCCTATCTATGCTGATCACGAATAGTTTGGGAATTTCTACTGCCAACGCAAAGGTAACGCAAATCAAACAGACGACGAGTGATGACTTTCTGGTAATTTTTAGCCGACACCACAATGGAAACAAAACGGCCAACGACTTGTGCAGACCCAGAGACGTTGTAAGTAAAACCGACATCAGATGGAATGTATTCTCTAACTGAGAGACACAGAAATATACAATGCAATATGGGTATTTCAATGTAACCAATTCCCTGGCAGAGGTTACACCTTCGTTATTTTCCTTTAAGAATTGAAAACTCCTAGTGTCTCTGGGGACCAGATATGACCAATGTTCTCCTATTTCTGTGTAGTATGCAGTAAATAATGGCTGGAGTCCGTATGTACAGATTGAGGTAAGACCATCAGTTAACGCAAGTCCTTGCATAAAAACTGTTGCAGGGGACTTCATTTTCTTGTCGGTAAGAGCAATCAATATAAGTACATTCACCACAATAGCAATATATGAAACGATAGGTCCAAAAACAATGTTAATCCAATATGGAATTCTGCTGTAAATAGTAAATAAGGCCATTGATATTCCTTTTACATCCAATTTGAAACAAAGAATTATTTTTATCTATCGTACTGCATTGTGAAATGTGTTCACCAGATAACTATTACTCCGTGAAATAATCGGCTAAATCTTTTTCATGTACTTCGATATTGTGTGTTGATATATATTATATGTCAAATTTATATGTTTTTTTTCAGTAAGAATCGATATCCGCCGATTTATTTCGTCATAATTTAAACCTTTAAATATTTTTTCTTAATTTATTTGTTTTTTATATGTTTCTTATCTTTGAAATAAATTGTAAATGTGAACTGCTAAAAATTTTGCAACACGTTTGTTTAATTATACTTAAAATTAAACATTCAACGAAAACAATTGTTCATGAATGTAATTTAACATCGATAAGAGATGATGCAATATAACGTCAGTTCTGATTTTGTCAAAATTCTGCAGTAAGAACAAAGACAAAAGAATCAAGTTGGCAGGGGGGGGGACATTTTTGTATTGATTTTATTTTAACTAATCACCTTGCCCTCATTTTGCAAGAAACGGCACAAGACATTTTTTCCTTTAAAGTGGGCTTGGGTAGAAATTTAGAGGTTATTCCTTTAAATGTATATATAGCATAACATAATTCACTATATTTATTCATCATTGGTAAACCTTTTTTTCCATAACAGCTTTTGTTTTTCTTCGCAAGAAAGTGGATGGTGCCATCTGACCAATTAGAAAACTTGCTGAAAAAAACCGTCACGTTTGTCATTTTTTAATCAGGTGGCACACAATTCAGATTTGGATTTGCTATTAAAAAGTGGTGTCTCCCTTCTAGGGCACCCTTCGAAAGCAGGCTAATCAACTTTTATTTTTCAAAAGATTCGGTATTCAGCTGAACAAATTACACTACCCGAAAGCCATTGAAATGTTCCCTGTATTTTTTATCTTCGGACAATCAAAATAATTATATCATATTTTCTACTTATTTACTTTATTTACTTATATTATATATGGGAAGATTTTTTAATTACTTCATTGGTTGAAACAGTCACGTGATTACAATGATGAAAAACGTACGGACTCGGTTTTACTATTTTTAGATGATATTGACTCGGTTTTACTATTTTTAGATGATATTGACTCGGAGTTACTAAA
>JARWCS010154867.1:0-14425 GCA_034783895.1 Geukensia demissa | reverse complement strand
GTATGTGGGAAAGTGGTTTTTGTTGAAGAACTTTCCCGTGGTAAGTAGGATCAGGTAAAAAATCCTAGAGCACTGTTCTGTTCTCAACAAAAATTTGAAGAAGCTGAGATGGCAGGTATTCTACTTAAACAATAAGACACAATATTCAGGTTTTTGTATGAGGTACCTAGTGGATTGCAAAACACACAGATTTTTAAAAATTTGAACAATGAACAATGAAATTTACCACTGACTGGATGCGTTAAGGCAAAAATATAGCAAATTTTAGAATACAATAAAAATTACTACTGTGTATATATGGAAATGAAAGGGGAGGGGTAAATGTCAGATTGACTTCACACCAACCACAAGAAAAACAGAAGGAATTTAAAAATCTAAAGTTCTTCAAAATCTACACACAACCCTTTCATGGATTGTTGCATGTTGTGACAACTGCTGTAGCATTTTCATGGCACATGCATTTCAAATTTTGCACTTTTACACAAAAATGTAAAACATGTTTTAAAAAACAACAGCTAAAACGTGTGGTTTTAAATATGAATTAATTTTCTATATATTAAAATCCACACATTTTAGATGTTTTTTTTTCCAAAAATTTTTACACAAAAATGTAATACATTTTGAAAAAAAACTAAAATGTGTGGTTTAAAATATCTTAGAGACATGAATTGACTTGACAAATAGCAAAGACAACCACAACATAAAATTTAAAAGATAAACAGACTGTACTTTAATAAAAGATGTAGATAAAATATAGATAAAAGAATAAAATATATTAAAAACTTCCCTACCTTTTTAACATTTATCTAGAGGGGGTAAAAATATTCAAATTTAAGCCAAACAAATAAAATCTCTGGTCTATATTAAACGTTCATGTTTTGTTTTTATAAATATCATATTTACAAAAATTAATATGCAAAATCATCCAAAATCCATGACATCCTAATAGTGCCACAGATTGTCGAAAAATGTCTTTTGATTCATAAATATCATCGGTCAAATTATCAGATCCATACATTTCAATGATCAGATGTATATCATTGCGATCGGCTTATGGATACTGTTTCACTTTAAATACCATCTTCTGTTGTTTTAAGCCTTGAGATTGGTATCTAATTACAGATGGGAGTAATAGAGTAGACCCCAGTTGGCTTTGTGGTACTAGGCTGGTTAATCTCTGTTTGATTTTGTATACAACAGCCCAAAAATAAGTAAATTACCTAAGTCATATGAAATTGACTTAATTTTGTCCAATTTTTTGTAAAGTTTTATGTGAAAAGTTGATTGAATGATATTTAGGTAAATATCAATTTTACTAAAAATGGGGCCACAAAGGAGGGTACATATCTGCAAGAGTGCAAAAAAGAATTCAAAGAGACCAAAGGGGCAGATAGAAATAATCAGAAGATGATGGCCTACAAAATGAAACAAAAGACAAACATAGTACACACAACACTACAATTAAAATTAAAGCTGGACTAAAAAGAACCCTACAAAAACCAGGGTGAGTTCAGGTGCTCCGGAAGGGTAAGCAACTCCTGCTCTACCAAGTAAGTCCAATACTTTCGAATGACCCTACCAATCTCATCATACAGCAGTTTTCTCTAGAATGAAAAAATTTGCAGCATGAAAATAAGTGATTTTGGAAATCAAATGTAAAGTCACTTAATGATGTTTAGGTTGGAAATAATTTTCAAGTTCATTTTATGGATGCAAAGGCAAGAAAGGGTTCTTGACAAGATTGAGTTCTCAGACCACTAAAATGCAGTTAATTATCATGTGAATGAAGTTTGAAGTCTGAATCCTGCAAAACTCAGTATCATTTCTTCACCACAAGGAAAGATATGGGATAAATACAAGGAGACCTTACTCCTTCACTTTTTTTTAAAAGAATCCAAAATATATTCTTGAGGTAATTCTTCCAATTATACAACAACTTCCCCTTCCTTTTAATACAAGACTACAGCCATAGCAATACATCCATTTTCTTTCTTTTAATAAGAGTATAATTTTTATTAACCCTGTTTGATACCACTGCAAATAAATTCTTTTTTCATTATAAATATTTTTATGTTATATTTAATTATCAGATAAGTGTTTGCCATACTTTTTCTATTTTTCTATACATTTTACTACATATAACCACAACTTTCCACAAAGTTGAATAAATATATGTATGGTACCCAACCCTTTCCAAAGTTGAACAAATACAAAAATAAAGTTTTAAAACTTTTAAATTTTAAAAAATAAATCTATATTATCATACTTTATAACATCTTACTACATTTTCATATATTTCACTTTAGGGTCCAGGATCCTGTACCTACTAACCATTTAAAATGGCTTAATGATTGCCCTTCTGGACCTTTTTCTGATCCATGTTATCAACACCCATTGTTTTAAAATATGATTTATCTACTTAAGAATTTTTTTTAAATCTAATTAAAAAAATATTACTTAAAAACTACTTTTTAACTTCTAATTATTTGTTAATAAAATTTGGTTTCATAAAAAAATGAAACCATTTGAAATTAACACTACATTCCTCATTATAAAAATTTCAAAACTTGAATATCATAATAAAATAATCATAATTATAAAACTGACCATCATTTTCTTCATGGGAAAAATATACATTCTCAACACATGGTTTCCTGTTAAAACATTTACTCATACCTACCCTTTCATTCATTAATTAACAGCTTTCATTCATTAAATAAACAAAAAGTCTCAGGTAAAAATTATCAATCACATCTTATCATTCAATAAATCACTCACCTATCAAAATCAACAAGTGAAAAAAAAACTTACCTGTATATTTTTCTTTTCTTTCCTTTTCCACCAAAAATCCTCCAAATTTCCAAAATTCCACATTAATCCTCTCAAGTCTTCATCTGAACACACTGCAAATGAGAAAAATAACGAACAATTGACAAAACTTAGGATAATCCGTGTACACAGTAGCCTATAGATAAAAGACGTGGTCTGCCTATCGTAACAAGTCTCATTGAACTATGGGATACCATTACAGGACATTTTATCCCAAATCAATGGGAAGCTCCTATTTGTTATTTTTTGTAAGTTTTGACAGGTGGTGATCATAATTGAGTGTACTTGTTGAAATTTACACAATAATTGGTGGATCAAAGGATGTATATTTCACAGGATAAGTAAGTATAGATAATGAAGAATACACATTTTTACTGTACTACTGTAATATGCAGAAATTGTCAGAATTTGTGATGGGTGAAGATATCTCCACCTACATATGATAAATGGAATGCAGGCAAGTTATCATTTAATTGTATTTCAAACCTATTTATATGAGAAAATTTTAATAAATGGGGAAGGGTGTATATTTATAAAATGGGGAGGGGTGTATATTTATAAGAGATGACACAGTTAAAGGAGGAGTTTTGACTAGATTTTGTTACTTTGGTTTTTTTTTGCAATTAAAATTCAGTAAGACTTTTTTATTTAAAAAAATGAATGAGATTAACAATGAGGGACATTGGGAGAGGGGGGATGGTGGCAAGAAAAAATTTTTCATTGCAAAATACAAATGAATCATTTTTTCATGCAATTTTTACTCATAATCACATCATCTTGTGTTTATTCATTTTGGTTGGGTTGGGTGGGGTGGGGTTGATAAGGGTAGTAGTAAGGGTAAGTGGTGTTCAATGATATTTTCATATTCAGAAATTTAAAAAAAGTCACCGGCACTCTCCAAATCAGATACACCTTGTGTTTTGTCATAATTTTTTCATTGGGTTGGGAGAGGTTCGACTGTCTGGAACTTTCATAAAGGGGGGTTCAACCTGAATCCATCCCTATTTTATACAATGATTAATTTCATTTATTTTTCAACAGCATAACAAATAAATAAATTAGAAGGCAAGAGATAATATATTATGTAACCAGATAAGATTGTGAAATGATAGCCTATTCTTGAAAGTGTGTAAATCAGAACCCCAACCAGTGAAACTAAAAGTATGATATGATGATAACTTATCTTAATTATAAATAAAATGATTGTAAAGATCTGTTGATAGAGTAAATGTTTATGGGGTATGTTTTCGTGAAATTCCATGAGGGAGTCTAATTATATAAATTATAATATTTAGACAGATGGTAGAACTCTAAAATCAAATTCTATTATTAACAACTAAATATAAATGAAAACACATGAATTGCTTGGTAAAATCAAAACCAACCTGTCACATTTTGACAGGTCAAAGTGACTGTTTTACAACATCTAACAGAGACAGATCCAGACTTTTGGAAAAGGGGGCCCACTTTTTGTGCACCTTTTTATTCATCAATTTTCTCCATTTCTATTGGAAATTAAGATCAAAATTTACCCCAAAGATATCAATTTTTATCATTTTTGTGTTTCAAAAGGGGGCCCAGGCCCCATGGATCTGCCACTGTCTAACTGATAGGGTCACCAGGAGTCCCAGCTTAAACCAATCCCCTACAGATCTAGTCTATGTACAGTATATCTGTCTTGGTAGACCTCTACCTTCTTCTAAAGACGGATAACTACATTTGCTGTAACAGTCCACTTTGTGATCAAGACAGGTTCCACTTACTGTATGACTGAGCAGTAATTAGTCTCAGATTTTCAAGTTAAATCAAACATTTTTATTAAATAAATTGTAAAAATATTCTGGAACCTGTTTAAAGTCATTGGACAGTATGTGAGCTGTTTTTACTCACAGTACAACTGTATTAAGAGACCACCTTTGGAGAAAACCAAAAGTGACCATTAAAAACAAGTGGCTTTTTAAATAAAGTTCATTCATGATTAAATCTTAAACAATGGGAATAGAAAAGGTGGTCATTTAAATCAAGTGGCTGCCTAATACAGGTGAACATAAAGCCAAATTTGAATGTATATTAATTTTCAAGTGTTATATTCTTTAATATTTTGGTACTTTCCCAGCAGGTTTGGACTCATCCTAAGGGCTCTTTTATACTTCCAAAGCGATCATCGCGCGAAAATCGCTGGGTGTTTATACTTGCCGTAGTTAGTTCAAACTTTTAATCTCAGGTAAAATCGCGCGACATCGTGCGGTAGTCGCGTTATGTTCGGGCGACAGTCGCGAGATGTCGCGCGACAAACGCAAGACGAAGAATAAATGAGCCCTTAGGAGAAGAATTCCACACTTTCAGATGTGAAGACCCTAGATTTTCAACCATCATTCATGTCTTATCAGGTGTTTCAGTTTTTAGTTCTTTCATTTTTCATATCTCCTAGAAAAACCTGAAAATATGTCCCCCCCCCCAAGATTTTCTCTCTTCAGTTGAAACCTGTCAAGAAAATCATAGACATGAATTTTTATTGCATATCTTATTAAGTTTTATCATTCTAAAATGTTTTGAAAATATGTAAAGTATTTTTATGGTACTGAAAATGAATGGGACAAGATAAAATCAATGTGCCCATTATCAGTGTGGGAAGTGTACTATGTCCTAAACAGTTTTACATGTAATGCACTTTTTTATTAAACATTCAGGTAACTAATTGTCAAATCTATAAAATCATTTAAAGGGTACATTAAAATAATTCATGCCTTAATCAATGCACCATATGATGGGTGTATTTCACAATACTTTGGCTTACTATGCTTTTTCATAATTAAAAGTGATTACTACTGTTAGAATTTTTTTTAATCTACCAGCTGTAGCATGAATGTGCAACAAATTTTCAAAATATACAAATGTTTTAATTTTCTTTGGTTAAATAATTGTCTTAAGTTTTAACAAAATCAGCAATCCAAAAAACTTTTTCGTTATCTGTCCAATACAACTAAAAATTTGAAATCTTGAAAAATATCAAACAGCATTCTAAGTCATTTTACATTTTTGATAATATTTAGGTAGGAGCAGTATTATTTTACATATACATGCTTTTTAAAGCTTTTCACAAGGATTGATTGAATGATTGATTGGATGTTGCTTAACATCCAGTGGCAAATATTTCATGCATATTCAGGACGAGAACATATTAATGAATAATGACAATGAATGAACCCTGCTTTGTACTAGACGGACACGCTGAGCCAGATTTTTAACGTGCTAGCTCACGCAACAGTCCGCAGGAAGACATGCCACTTTACCCAGACACATTATTCTGACTCTAGGCCGACCACTCTTTGCTCTTACTCCTGAATGATGCGTTCTTAGCGGAGAAGCAGCAAATACCAATTTTAATGTCTTTGGTTTGACTCGGCCGGGGATCGAACCCACGACCTTCCGCACTCGAGGCGAGCACGCTAACCATTACACCATCGAGGCGGTCAAAAAGTTAAGAAAATCCTGTGAGAAATGAAGGCGTTTTCAAGTCGACATGATTTAAAACCTTTAAAATTTTAAAAGATAAGCCTTAATTTTTAAAGTATCCCTACAGAAAACGCTTTCCATTTTTACTTTTTTCTCATAACAGAACGCTTTAAAGATTTGAAAAGGTATCCGATATGAAATGATGATCAAATTAATTCCGTTAAGGTTTGACAAAAATGAAGACCATCAATGTGAAACAAATAATTAACAGAAATTATCTTACAAGTCAAGCATCCTAAGAGATGTTGGTTCGCTTTTTAAATTTTGTTCATAATCGAAATCATCTAAAGAAGATTTCGTTAAAATTAGGAAATTAAAACGATATCTTGGCGACGATATAATAATTGATTAAGTAAGTTATAGGTGCAAATTTCCCTGCCAAAAAATTACCACTCCTCCATTTTATAAGTCCCCTACCCGAAAAGTTGTTCCCCCACTTCAATTTTATTCATCACCGAGCTCAAAATAGGTATTGATAATAAGCAGATTCATTTAAAATTTGAAGAATACCTAATGACAAATAAAGGGTGACATTTTAAGCTCACTTTAAAGCAAATTTTCAATTTAAATTCTTAATCGTGTAGAGATTAATAAAACTTAAAATTTTACTCCTGTATATCGTTGAACTTGCTAAAATTTTCATTCGTTGTTCGCAAATTAATTGATTTATTTTCCGAAAAACGAAATTTTCGAAAGATATCGATCTTTATAATATTGACTCTAGACAGTGATTTTATCCTGATCCATCGTTTAGGCAATGAATTCAATCTATTTATCAAAACAGAATTGGTATACTGTTAAACAAATGCGTCAAATAACACCATTGTCATTTTTATTTATATATTATTTTTGGGGATAAATTCAATATAACAGCGCAAAGAAATTCAAAAATCAAAAAAAAAAATTTCAAGCGAAATAGATATCTATTAAATTTAAAGTTAATGGATAATAACTGACCTCAACAAGTGTAATGACAGGCACAAACAGTGGTGGAGGACAACAGATATATCTATCTGCATAGTATTGTCTCTCCACATCATCAGTCAAAAAATTACGGGCAACTGCTCGAACCATAACCTGAAAAAATGTTGTCTTCTCCTGTCTGGTTAAACACTCCAAATGCTCTTTACTTTGTCCATCTACGGCGATTCTAAAACTTGGGGTTCTTTTATTACTCATCTGTTTAAATAAAATAGTAATAGTGATTCATATATGTCTTACTCATTAATAGTTTCTGTCGCACTATATATTGCTTGAGTCTTAAAAAAGAAGATTCTCTTAATAGTAAAATTTTACTGAAAAACAAACAAAAAACACTAAATGATTGAAAAGAATAAAAGAGGTTAACAATGAAATTATTTTAAAAAAAAACGAAATAGAATTACAGAAATCATTTTAGAATATAAATTTTATTGAAGTATGAGGTCTAATCTGAATGCTTACAAATTAATCATTATAGCTATGTAATTATTGATTGTTAACGGATTATTTATTTGAAATTAAATTAATGTAGAATAAAAAATTAACACAGTTTCCAGTATCCAAGGTCAATAACAGATCAATTCTTGCCGATGATGATGGTCACAACTAGGTCATGGCCGTGTAAATCGGTGACTGATGCTTTATAATAAGACATATCGTAATTCAGCTGGTTTATTATAAATTCAATGACTAATTACTGGAAATAACCAATTTACATGACAAATTATGATGACGGTGAAAAACCTGCAATAGCCACGCCTAAAAAATGTGCTTTTGCAGTGTTAATAAAAATCCTAAATTGTTTTCTGGAAGTTGCTATACAGACGACACGAACAATTAATTGATATATAATTATGCTAATAATTTCGTTTACCTTTACAAAACTTTTCAAAATACAAAATTATCAATGTTGAATAAATATCAAGGTATTGGTAGTGAAAAGCGGACATTTAAAATAAATATAAGCGCTAAACTGGCATCAACGTAGTGATGACAGACGGTCGGGTCGTCTAAACATTAAATGCTCTCTCTGGGGTATAACAAAAAATATAAATAGAGAACTAAAGCCCTTCTTTGTTATTTTAGGAAAAAAATACTTGCTTTGGTACATATATCCTATATGCTTGAGAAAAAAGTTTTGTATACTAAGCCGAAGTACACCATGACCGTAGAAACAAGAAAGCAACAGGTTTTGTTTGATTAATAATCAAGACATTTGTAACTCGCATAAAAATCTTCACGACCTAAAATTGTAATTGAAAATATATTCGATGTTCAGTGTAATATTTAACTACAAAATGATATAGCACAATATAAGAACGTCTACGCTAGCATTGAATATATGATTAAAATGGCATGTGATATTTTAACTATTTAAATATTGCGGATAATGAATGGCATATAAAAAAAAGCATTCAAGTTTTGGAAGCTTTGGCATTCAGTTATGTCCACTAGTCAAAACTAACGCTGATAGAATATGGACTTTAATAAATCTATTGTGGCCAAAACTTTCATATTACACGAAATAAGATTTTTAACATCAATTTTTTATCACTAGCCCAGTAGTTTTAACTGATGCTGACACGAAAGAAGCTGACGAAGTGTCATTCCTAGAGGTTTATCACGTACAATCCAGTAGTTGACCCAGTGATGTAAATATACACTTTTCCCGAGAGTCTTAAAGATATCGAAAACCCAGCATTTAACATCTAAATGTTGGACGAAGGACGAAGGAGAGCTTATGTACTACCATTCACCGAGGATATAACCGTGCAGGTGTTGACAAGAAATCTACTCAATGAGAACGCAGTCGATAATGTATCTCTTATTAGTTCGGATTAGTCATCGGATTCTTAATTTACTAAAATTCCTCCTTAAAGGAGGGTTTTGTTTTAAAGTCTTAAAGTTGACACATGATTCTTCCATGCAAAATGATTTTTTAAAACCGTTTTGTTTTTAATGAAACCAATACGTTTCAAAACATTTGAAAAATGAGCATAACAAAAACTAAAAGCAATAAACTACACTATGTAATTTTCTAGAACAGATTATTACATTTTGTTCCACAAAAAACATGTATACGAAAGAAGTCATTGGCAAAGGTAAAGTTTAAGCAAAGCAAAAATAAGTATTCACAACGGCATTGTTTCCCATCTTATTTCTTTATATGCATCAGCATTTAGGCGTTTTCCAAATTTTACTGCATAGATCGAGTTAGTGGCCATAAAAATATTACCAATGTGACCATATATTTTTTTACCACATATATCTCATTTGAACTACATTTGTTTAATATTTATCCTTTAATAATTTCCTACATTGAAATTATCTCCTATCCGACTTAATGAAATTTACAACATTAATGCAAGGAATTTCTATAATTCTCCAAACAATTTTCAAAGCATTAGAGATACCAAGTGACAGTAAAAGACAGACAATAACATAGTGAAAGAAAAGCAACAGAAGAACACAATCAAAGAACACAACACTAAATAAAAAACTTAACTAAACATGAATAAACGAAGATAAGGTCAGATGCTCTGAAGGGTAAACAGCTCTTACTTTACCAGTGAAACCCGTCGTGACATAGTCAAAAGCTGGTAGTGAATTAAAATTACGACAGTGAAATGATATCCGTTGTCATTTAGGAAATTGGTGACGACAGAATAATAATTCAGTTTTTCATAAAAGAAAAGTGTGTCAATTGAACACACATTAAAATTTGTTGGAAATAGTTAACATATACTTTTTTACTGGAGAGGGGATGGGGATTAAGAATGCGCGCCACATTCTTTATGTGCCTGTCCCAAGCCAGGAAGTGTAGTCCGATCTTGCTGACATTTACCCAATATATTTTCATTTTCATAAATATCCAAGCCATAAGACAAGCTGTAAAATAGTTAAAAAAAACCTCCAACTGCCAGAAAACAGAGGGAATTTACAAATCTAGAAATCGCCACAATGTCTTCAACAAAGGTGTAATACCACTCTCCTTGCGGAAAGCTCTCAATCGCCCCAAATTAATAAAACCTGAAAATTATCACAAATTACATATGACAAAACATTGAATACAACAACACACATATGACCACAATTCCTGACTTGTGACATGTGGTCGACTTAAACTAGTTATGACCACAATTCCTAACTTGCGACATGTGGTCGACTTAAACTAGTTATGACCACAATTCCTGACTTGCGACATGTGGTCGACTTAAACTAGTTATGACCACAATTCCTGACTTACGACATGTGGTCGACTTAAACTAAACTAGGTATGTGGGATTCCAACCCGTCAATTATTGAAAGCAACCTGCAGATGTTTGTTATTTATAAGTTTTTGATGGCTGACAATCATACCACATTTCCTTTTACTTTTTATTGCACAATTGTTAGAATACGAACATTTATTCCTTGGAATATTTGGAAATAAGTTATGTCCACGGGGCAATACCACTAGTGATGTACAATGGACTGGTTTATTTTAGTCAACATTTACATGCTACATGGAATTTGTTTCTGGGTTGCCAATTCCAATGGGTATCACAAGTGAAGTTGTCAACATCGATGCTGACAAGAACATTGCTGTTAGTCTGTCAATCCTCGAGGGTACAGTCAGTTGATTAAATTCTGCCTTATGCAAAAGATTGTTTGCTTAAGGTTCAAAGTACTATGAAATCCATAAAATGTTCATTTGGAAAATCACGCATACTACCAAAAAAGTAAAAATGTCCATCGCTGAAATTGAGTGATGTTCTGTACAAAAATTAACAATTGCTCCGGGTGTCCCGACACGCAAAAATGTTTAATAATGGTAATTTTAGAAATAAATCAACATTATGTTTAATGCTATTACGAGACTTAATACAAAATTATAGTACCTTTTTCACTAAAATTCCTCCTTAGGTTCAAGCTAACTACGATTAGAAATGTTATTCACAGCCCTTTTTCTTATCCTTAATTTATTTCGTAATCTCAGATATATTTTTGTCAAAAAGTTCTTTAATTTAATTGGAGTAAAAGTTCAAAAAGATTCATCGGAAATTTGACATTAGTCATTTTAAATTTCAAAAGTAAAAGATATTTTCCTTTCTTTTATAATATCTAGTTATTTTGTTAATTTATTTTTATTTATTCATATTTCTTATTTTTTGATTTTGTTAGATGATTTTAAAATTCTATGGATTCTTTGGATAATTTTACTTCCGACAGTTTATCAACGTCAAAGAAAATAATTTGATGTTTGGGTATTTGTTATGAATGTGTAAATGAAATTCATATGTATATGAATAATTATAGAATGAAATAGTACTATTTTTGTTTGTAAATAATATTATTATACTTTCAAGTATATAATTGTGATTGAATATTTAGAATATTTTCATCTTTACAATTTTTTATCACTAGCATGTCTGATGAAGCTTATTCCAAAAAGCACTTTCCATGCAGTTAAATCTGGCTTTTATAAATTGTAGATTTGTAAATTCCCCTGTTTTTCTCGTGTTTGGAGTGCAGTCTCTCTGACATTTACCCAATATCTGATCATTTTCACAATTGAATATCTGTTATAAACGTTTGTGAGATGTGGATTGTTTCTTTCTAGCATATATCCCATATCCTTTCTTTTAAATATTTAAAAAAATTAATCTTAACAACATTTTAATGACGATATATACAGAAATTGTCACCCCTTCGACAGATCTTCAACATTACATAACCTTAATATTTATATTTAATTACGTGGAAATTCTTGTTATTGTCTGTATATTGTTTTAATTTTTAAATATCTGGTTTAAAATTTAAATAAAATAGGTATAATATACTCTCTTACCTACTACATCGTGGAAATTGTAGGAATTTGGTCAACTCCGAAAAAGCATGAATGCCAAAGAAGACTTCTATTTAGAATGTAATTAAAAATAAATTGAAGAAACTAAAACTTATAGAAATATAATACAAAGCAAGTTAATGCATTATGCATATTGTGTACAATAGCAGGTGGCATTCATTGGTGGAATACTACTGTTCATAACGGTCCAGTTCATAATTTCTAAAGTTATATTTAAAATTCATGAATTCATAATCGTAACAGAATCGACTCTTATGTTTACTCGCGATCCCAAGGGGCAGACCAAACACAGTAGCAGATTTTTTCCTTTTCATGGCATTTTAAATGGCAACATTATATTAGAAAATTTAATGCAAAATATAGGAAATCTGGTATTCTTAAAATTAAAAATACTACTTTTTATTTCTACACTAAAACAGTGCTTTGCTAATTAACAAAGGGAGCAAACTCCTGGGAATTCCAGCAAATACAATTTACTTTGTGCTACAAATAAACCTGTGCTGTTATCCATAAATAGCTTTGAATAAACACACATGAAGGATAGATTAACTTACAAATTCATTTTTCTGACTGTCTGCTTTTTGTTTGTTATTTTTTGTTTGTATTTGTCTGAACTAATAGAATAAGGTAAAATTTTTATTGAAGATTTTTAACACATTTTCTGCATGTGTACGAAAATGTTTCCAGATAAAATATAATTAATCACATATCGTTTTGCGAATTCTAAAACCTTGAAATGACAGTCCTTAATGGTATAACATATAGTAAATGTCCTTTCCTCTGGATTTGGCTTTCTATTTCGATTCAGTTTGGATATGAGTCCTTCTTCTATGTTTGGATCTTGTTATTCCTATTTTGGGTATAAATGCTGCTGATGAAAGGTTACTCCTTAAAATACGTGTCCAGCTGGCCTCACACGAATCCTACAAAAACTAAGGTTAGTTCAGGCGTTCCGGAAGGGTAATTAAGACATTACTGTAACACTAGTGTCACCTGTCGTGTTACTCTATAGTCAAAGCGGTGTTTAGTGAAAATCGATGTTATTCACAACCGGTAAGGAACGGATTATTAGTCACGAGAGTCAGAAGATATCCATTTTTGAAATGGGTATTTCAAACAAGTCAACCAAATCATGATTGCGACCGAAAACTTTTCGCAGTGATAACTTTAATGTTTCCACGAATAATCCTTGTTTCATTAGCTTTCTTGTCAGCAGCATACCTCTTCCAATAAAATCTTGATTGGAAGCACAAGCTCTGAGGTAACCTTTTGATTGAGAAATATACACTCCGTATGCAAGAGCGGCTAGAATGCTATTACACATGAACAAAGAATTTACAATGGGAAATTCAAAGTCATAAAAATAGAAGATGTGGCATGACTGTTCATGAGATAGCCATCCACCAAATGACAGTCGAATTTAAAACAAATCCCCATTACGGCCTTAAATAATGAACGGAAGCTGTTATCGTCTCTTGTGGTAATTTTTTGTTCTTAAACCGCACTTAACGCCAATTTCTATGTATAAGTCTAAAGGTATGAAGCAGACCTTTCTTTTTCTCTAGTACCCCTGATTTCAAGTTCAATAGATGAGGTCAACATATTTACCAAATTTTGAATTGTTCAGTGAAGGAACATCTTCTTTATAGTGGAAAATGAAACCAAAAGATTGAGCCAACCTTTTGTCTTTCTCTGCAGAAGGCCCTGTATGAAATTTAACATAAAAAGTGTACTTTAAGAAAGTGTTTAGTCCTGAAATCATACAGAGCACGCGAGACTATCCTTCATTTTGTAATATCCGTGTATTTTGACATTATACAAAAAATTTAAAAGTTGTTAATGGTCTTGAATGCGCCTTATGCTACTTAAAAAGTAACGCTTTTTCCACGATTTCAGTCACATTTTACTATTTTTAGAACACCTTGATATTTGTACGAAATTTGGGAACAAAAATTGGGCTTATCGTACCTTGTCTTTTAACAAAAACGAAAATTATAGAACGATGAATATTGTATAATTGTCTGTGAGAGAGCCATCCACAAGATATAAATTACAAACTTTAGAAGGTCCAAAAATAAAGTGTAATGACATTCAAATGTATCCATAAACGGTCAATTAAGTCTGAAATGTAAATCAAGTCCTGGACTACAGTTTCTTGGCTTGAGGCAAGTACATAAAATGTGTCAAGAAATACCAAGGGGATATTCGAGGAAAAGGGAAAATGTAAAAGTACTGACAAACTCCGGAGAA
>JARWCS010154756.1:0-14426 GCA_034783895.1 Geukensia demissa | reverse complement strand
TGACAGTCGAATCTAAACTTCTACAGGTCCCATTACGGCCTTCAACAATGAACCAGAGTCCACACCATAACGGAAGCTGTAAAAGGCCCCGAAGTACAAAATGCGAATTAAACTATTCATAAAACACGACAATCAAACTCATGTATTGAAAAAATGTTGAACAAATAACAATAAATGGCTAATTAAACAAATTAAACAAAGACAACCACTGGACTACAGGTTCCTGGCTTGAGACAGATACATAAGTATGTGGCAGGGTTAAACCGGCTGGTGAGCGCTCAACCCGCCCCCTAACCTGGGACAGTGGTGTGCCAAAAGAGCAATAAAAACACACTATAAAAATCGGTTGAAATGGATTAATCGCTTGAGATCGATACTGAAAACCAACAACAAATACAACTAAAACTAATATGTGATATAACATAAGTATCGACCTTGAAAGAGTACTCGCAGTTGCGGTCTGCTAGTTAAAAATCAAAAAGCAACCGATCAGGAAACCGAGTTTTCCTTCACTACGGTATCAATATAAACACGTCCACTTGGATTTAGTGTTTAAATATCATTAGAAGTCAAACAAAACATGGGTTGTGCAAATATGTAAACAGGAAGTAGAAAATTCCATAACAAATATAAACTGTTTAGTTCCGTATTAGGCTATTAACAAGAAAGTCAATTTTAGTATATAAGAGATTTAATAATAGCGTTGTGACGATATCCTTAACGGATAAATTAGATTGAACATACATTATTGTTATTAATAAATGTATCGGACACAGGTTATCACAACGTACAAAGGTCCTCTTCATACAATATATATAATTTTAATTTACATACGCCAGCAATATATATACAAAACTTATAATTTGAAAGTCAATAATGTAACATTGATTCTATACAGCTGTTAAATACAACAGCTGAATTACACTATCACTAAATATAAGAATAAAGAGAAGAAGAGAAAAGGGGAAAATACATGTCTAAAAGAAAAGAAAAAACAACAACGAAGTAGTGATCAATGCATATCAAATCGCGTAGTTTCTTTGATGTACCACTGGACTGATTTAAGAATTCACGGAATCGTGTACGGATAAATTTATTAAGATGATTTTAAAATCATGTGGATTTTGTTTAAATATTCGAGCTTCCGTAAAAAGTAAGATGTGATATCCCATGCTTCATTAGATGATTACAAGTACATCCAAATTTTGATACCAAATCTTTATATTTATGAAAAAGTTTAGTAAATGTTTTAATCAATTTGGGGTAACGAAATCCTGGACTTAATCATTCTTTAGTTATACAGAGATTGCGTTCATTAATATCTGAAACGTCGCTTCAAACACGGGCATACCGAACAAGCCGAGAAATATATACACCGTCCGAATGAGCCAAAAGGAACGTCCCCGTCGAGGAAGGGGAAATTAACAATTGGGAATGATAAATCGTCCCTCTTGTCGTAAATTTTGGTGAAAATTTTATCTTGAGAAATATATGCATCAAAGTCCAGAAATGGGCATTTGAGGCTATTGTTATTGGCTTTATTCAAGGTTAATTCCTTTGGATAAATCTCGGTAGTGTATTTGTAGAAATCTGAATTATTAACGGAAATGACATCATCAAGGAAGCAGTAGGTTGTTTTTAGATTTATATGTACACTATGTGACATGTTCCTTCGTGTTCATGTTCTCGAGGTTGCCGTGTATGTTGACTTGTCCACTTTTGTCTGGCGCTTCAGTTTTCTTTCTTTCCGGCCTCTTCAAAAATGAAAATATTTTTGCTACCATATCAATTATTTTCATTATTATGCGGAAGAAATTATTTTTTCTTAAATGAGCTCATGAGTACACGCATTGTATGAAATACCACAAATTTGAATAAGTATATTTAGAAAATCACGATGATATAAATATCAATCTTTCAAATTTACGGAACAATCCAAATCCGCCGATATAAATACTGTATTAACACTTATTACTTATTGCATGTTTATGGATTTTTATTTCAAAAATATATTTTCAACTTTCTATGTCTTCCACAGTATTTCAAGACAACAGGCATACGTTTTTATTAGCATGTTAGCAAAATAGGAAGAAGAAAACGGAAAGAATTATTTTTATAAAGTGATGTTAGAAGTCAGAAAAGAAAATAATGACAGCCATGGGATTATAATTAAGGTCTAATTCCAGCAATAAAAATGATCTGAGATTAACCCGATAATTCAATTTGGCACCTGACTCCCCCAGTATGGTTCCATAATAAAACAATAAATGCAATCATATATATTTATTATCACTAACAATACACACCAAACATGGAAGCTAGACAGATTATTATCACTTTTATCCATATTTTTGACAGATTCTCGAACTTCTCTGGATTTTCCATTTCATAGCATTAACATTTTTTGCCCAATGACCCCCGCCTTCCTTTTCATAATTTCATCAAAAACATTGTAAAATTCCATTTTAAAAGTTTTCATGAAGTCCTTGGTATTACTTCAGAGTTTTAATAGATTAAACCTACAAAGACAAAACCTATGGAAATGCAATAGAAACCCTTTTCCCGCCAAATTTTTAAATGCTTATATCTAAAAGACGAGATAAGTGTCCCATCTTTTTTCTGCTTATTTTGTTTAAATATGAATGGTCTTACAAATCAATTATAAGCTTTTGAAAACCCTTTTCTATCAGAACAGTGAACATCCTTAAATGTATTTGATATAAGAAAATTGTGCCAGCTGAATTATTGCTTAAAAACAAATACTATAATATTATTATTAATGTTCAGAACAGCAAAATAGTTTTCTGTCAAAATCAAGGAAGGATTTTTTTCAACAAAATCCTAATCCCCATCTCAAATGATTCGTGTTTTAATTCCTCTGCACTTTCATTTTTCTTATATTTTTACTCCAAATCAGTCAATTCATCAGTGTTTTTGTTTATTTTGTACGGTAACAAAATATTGTAGGTGAATTATGTGCATATACGATATTGTTTCAGCGCATTGTTTCAATTACAGAGATACACAAAAGCCGAAAATATTTTTATAGCAAAATCCATACCGAAACTATTAAAACTTACTGAACATTTTGACAAAACACCTAGAATAAACAGAGGTAAAAACAAGTAAATATATAAGAAGTGACTAACATATTTTCTCCAGAAAAGCCCAACTGGTCAGTGGTATAATGCTTGCCACTAACGGGGAGATCCCGGCACAGTCAAACAAGATCTTCTTACTGGTCAGTGGTATCATGCTTGCCACTAACGGGGAGCTCCCGGCAGAGTCGAACAAGATCTTCCAACATTTAATTTGGTATTGGTGTTGTATTTGGTGTTGTTATATTAATGTGATTGGGTAGACTGACATGTTTTAAGAAAAGTATTTTCTTGTGAGTTAACATGATAAAAATACAACCCAGCTTGTCTGTCTATTTATTAATTAATTTTGGATCACTAACATTAATTGCTGGACGCGACAGTCCATCAACCTCTGGACCAAACATCTTGAGTTACATGTACCTAGGGTATGTATTCCTATTACCTAGGTTACTTTTAAGACCAGGATTCAATAATGACATTTTATTGTGTGATTGGAAAATATTTTCAGTTTTGTTTTAAAAGTACCAAACGACTTGCAATTTTTTTGCAAAAACGATTTTGAAGCATTAATAAATAAAATTCACACCTTTATGAAAAACACACCTTATAGTAAGTTCACAGTTTCATTCTATTCATGAAGAACGACGAAGAAACCATAAAATCAGTATTTGGACATCTGGGAAATCATGATTTTCTATAGAAAAATAATCATTATAATAAATCGGATTCCCAAAAGGGACGTTACACCTAATAAATCAGGAACACGTTGGCTGACGTCGATGTTATTCGGGTATCCTACGTACCAACGACGAGATAGATAAAAAGGAAAACCGAGACTGTTCTGAACTAAAACAGGATCTGACAGCGCCATCTTCAACCCTGTAAGTAACTTACTTTACCATGTACAAATTCTAGCATTGTTTTGGGGTTTAAAAGGAAATTTGTGTGTCTTTCATGTTGTGTGTTCTATATTTGTCTTTCGTTTCATTTTGTTGGCCATGGTCTTGTCTGTCTTCCAACTTAACGATTTCTTTCTTCCCCTTTGGTATCTTCGAATTCCTTTCATTATTTAATTTTATTTAATTTTTTTGGACAAAATAGAAGTGTAACCTATTTTAGGCCATGATATCCTTACCTCAAACAAAAGATATAAAATATTTTCAAATATTTGGTTAGAAGAAGGGGATTGTGGCACGATTGTCTATGAGACAGCCATCCAAAACGTGTAAATCACAAACTTCTACGGGTTGTCCTAAGGTCTTCGATAGTGGAAGCATGTCCACACCCTACGGCAAGCTATTTTTAACCCGATAAAAACGTTTTAATTACAACATACAATAATAGATCAGACCTTTGACATGTGGGCTTATCTGCATGTATGTAAACGGCACCAAAGATTTGTTCTCGGAAAAACCTTAATGAATCAAAGGAACGAATTCGTGTTGAATCTGAAGATTCATTATTCAACTCTTTATCTAATAAGGGGGTAAGGTACCTGGTATTCTTGCAGACAACGAATCTTAACAATTTTTTAAAAATCGACGATCCAACTGTCCAACTAAAGTTTGCGAACAGTTTTACTATCCAATGTTAAAATGTAGACTTATTCAAGATAAAATTTACTTTTCAACGGAGCAGACAATATAGTTATCAGATGCAGCTATATATATTATTTCTGTGATAGCCGTTATAACTTTTTATAACTCATTATCTGAGGACTGATTTCTGATGTTGCTGTTTAAATTATGGACTTAAACACGTAAGTAAACAATTGGCAAACACTAAATCATATAAATCGTCAAGTAACATATTCACATTGCTTTGCTATCAAACGTTTCTGGATTTATGAAAAAAGCATATATCATTATGTATAGTATTTTGTTGACTATGGAAAAAGCAAGATGCGGCGTATTTAAAAAGGAGATCCCACATCACATCTCAATAAGCTGCTTCTGAAAATTCAAAATGAAGAGGTCTCAGATTTTCCATGTTCTTGTACCGTGTACTTAGACCTTACCTTTACTTCTATACAATTTGCTATAGAGGTAATAATAAATGTCGATGTTCAGCCATGCTGTATAGTCACGATTTAATCATTAGTAGTAATATCAGTTTTAAAAATTGAAGGTTTTATAAGAAATCAATTAAATTTTCATTCGTTTTCTGTGTGCAAGGGATTAGCAACAAGCTATAAAAGAAAATTAAGTGATATCTTTTAGCAGTTTTATTATTGAAAGTGTCTTGGAGTTAATTCAGTATTAAAATTAATGCTAATTTACACACAAAAAGCGAGAAGAAATATCAATATGAATATGAAAAGATATTGGGTAAATGTCAGAGAAACTGCACTCCAACCACGAGAAAAAACATAAGGAACTTTCAAATCTTAGAGGTCAGAGGTCTCCATAAGGCCTTCAACTTGGTTTGAATACTACTCCGTGTGAAAAGCTCTAAATCACCCCAAACAAAAAATCGTGTATACGTAAAATAATACCGGTTTTACATGAATATTATCAAAGTATACATTAAAAAACCAAATCATTAAACACAAAAACAAACCAATGACTGGGGCAGGCTATGAGTCATGTGGTCATGTGGTGGGGTTTAACTTGTTAAAGTATTGCACATAGTAGTAGTCCCTGTTGTTCAACCATTTTTATGCTCGTCACCAAAAACAAATCGTGATCGATCCCCTCAATGAACCCCCACATGTTCAAATGTTGACGGATTTGTTCGGGTAAAAAGTAGTTTTTTGGCAAACATTTAGGCATCACAGGATGGATATTTGGAAGATGTTTACATTACAATGGACAAGTAATGACTGAAGCGCTAACGTTAAGCTCAATCTGCTTGCTGAGCTACCATCATTCTGCCTTTAAATTTACATAAAGACTTGAAGACGTTGATTCAGACAAGAACTGCAATTATCCTTATTGTGACGAAATTCATAAAAAATGATGTCCGACGGCAAATTTCATCACTTAAAGACAAATCAAGTAGGGTTTCATACTTTAACTAAAAATTCCAGTACAAGTCCATAGACAAATCATATATATGATACAGGCGTAATCGTTATTAAGTACACAAGAACAAATAATATAATCGAATAAAAGAAAAGAAAAGGTCTTATATCAGAATAAAAAAGATTAAGAAAATTGAAAATAAACCAATGAAACAAAATTTGGTAGGACGAGTGGTGTGCCAAATCTTATTTTTTTAAAAATTAAAAAAAAAATAAAATCTTAGTCCGCATTGTTCACAATTTGTGTTTTTAGTTTTATTTGTATATATATCATGTTCCGTCTTGATCGTCCTCGATTACCGTGTCTGTCGACATTAATTTCCTTTTGTCTCGCCTTCTGTTTTCTTTCGCTTCCTCCTTAGACTTGTACCTTAGTTACCGAGATATTCTTGCACCTTCAAGGGGTTCAACACGCTCCGCGAGACTCGAGTCCGTTGAATGGAGTCCACGTCAAGTGATTGTCCGTTGACAGAGTAGTGTACAGTCCGTTAACAACAAAAATGAGTATAATACATCAACACATTACTTTGATAACGAATATAATAAAATCACCACAGCAATCAACATAGAATTTATTATCTGTCAAAATGACTATTATTCAAAAATAAAACTGATAAGTTTTTTCCAGAAACATTTAAATATTTGTCTGAAAAACTGAAAGGCATATGACTACCCTATGCAAAAGAAATACCGAAAGAAATATTAACTTCACTTTTGCTTAATAATTAAGAAATTCCACGGATGAACGAAAGACTGCCAATTAGTTTGGTATTATTGTACAGTAAAGTATTTTGACAAAAATAAAATGATTAGTGTCTGTTTTTCTGTTTTAGTTACGTAATAATATTGTTAAGAAGTTTGACACGTAAGATTGTGATCGTTGACGAGTTTTTAGTTTATTCATATTAAATTAACTAATTTTGTTACTGCCATCCAACGATACAAACCAATAATACAAGGCAATGCGAAAGAAAACCGAAGGGCTAGACAAAAGGCAATCTCGAGAACAAGACAGCATGGCATATAGTTTACATATCAAAAATGAACAATGCTGACCATATAAAAAACCGAGTATAAACTCATGTGGTCCGGAAGTGTAAGCAGGATCTCCCTCCTTGACATCAGCCGCAATGTCAACTTTCGAATCCAGTGTTAGTACAAGGTATGAAAAATACAATTTTCAACATATATTTACAAATTTCAACAAAGGAATAACATTATAATATAAATATGGAAAGGAATGTGAAAATATTTTGATAGCAGTTCATTGTTAATTTAAGACTTTACACTTAAATTCCAAATATAAATTGCTAAAAAGAAATGTTCGCATACAGTATTGATCCAGGACGTCTTTCTGAATAATGAACTGTTCAAATGTCTTTTCTTGGAATAAAAATAAAAATTTCAGGAATAATCTCCCTTTGCCTTTTGCTTCATGTGTAAGTATCCTGCAATATATATTTTGATCAACTAAGTCGTATTTGTATATGATTCAAAACGACCCCATCACCACGGACCGGGTACTTGAGTATTGAGGTTCCTGTTATGTACAGTCATCTGATTTTTCTTCTTAATTCGTAAACCCCTTGATCTTTCTATGACAAAAGCAATGTAAGGCTTCCTATAAGGAGAGTTCATCGATTAATTTTACTTAAATTAGTGGTACCTTCAATATTCATCCCTACATTTTCGTTTCATTGCAGAAAATGAAAATAACAACGGTGATATTATTATTAGCAGTTTTACAGATCAACATATCATGTATCAGTGGCTGGTTCTTTGAAAGTCCAGAACATCCTACAAGAAGGGAAGATGAGGTACTTCTTAATATTTAGTCGCAATGAAACTCGTTTTAAAATTGATATTCATTTATATGTAAATCATCTTGCATAAGATTACAAATACTACGGGTACTATAGTTTGTAAGTGATTCTAAAATAAAAAAAAACACCAAGATTCATCAAAAGAGTAATCCCAATTATAATGGATTAATTCTGAAATAGATGATCTAACATCATCGTCTTTGCATTTGGAAAAAAATACTTATGAGCGACTTGAACTACTATTTACTTTCTTGCTTGTTTTAAGGTACCAGATATAGCAGAAGTTAATCCTGAAGATTTAGATGATATGCAGCTGTTTCTATCTTACAAACCATACTTTTTGGAATACGCCAGACAACAAATGTTACGAAAAAGGAACCAACCGACGAAACGATCATTGCCTTTTATACTGAGACAAAGAAAGGAGAAATAGAAGTGCAAAGAAACATTCATATAGTGCAATATGTTTTTACAGTATATAAATATAAAATATACTATACGAGTGAACGTATTTTCTCAAAAACTAATAGCAATCTTACAACAAAAGCAACAAAAACAAAATGAAATATCAAATTTCAAACAAAAATACGAAAACGCAGGTAAATATAAATCTTTATTACTGGTCTACAACTCTATGATTTTCTGAGCCGCAATTCGATATATCAAATAGCAAGTAACAACATCTTTATCAAAACATTTCGGCAATTGAGACCAGAAACAAGATATCCATTATACTGCTGTAAGTCACTACAAACTAGCAAATGACAACAGAATTGGTAATTGGGTTACTTTTAAAACACACCAAGATTTAGTGGTGTTACATATCATTATAAGATCATTTTCAGTAAAGCATTAATTAATGTCAATAGTCGACAAGATGTTGATTAAAAATCCCACCAAATTAAAAAAAAAAAAACACCACAAAAGTGTTTCATAGAGATTATTCTTAAGAATATAGAGGCTTGAGTTTGATGTAAAATCACATCGTTACTCCACGATATCCCATTCCTGTCGAATAAGATCGTGGTGTCGACCATATTAATTCTAGAATGATAACTTCAGCCAATGGGCAACATATCTTTGTTTGAGTAGATTTTTATTTCAGCAGCTGAACTTCGCATTGGAATTGTTGTAATGAAAACAACTTCTTAAATGATGAAAAATTGTAATATACAAAGAGAGAAAAAAACCGTAGAGAAATAAAAAATGGGGCAAGTCTATAGACATGTCAACCTCGGGAACAAGAACAAGACGAACACGACACCTAGCATACGCAATAAATTAGCATTAATCTATGAACAAAGTGGAGACCATAAAAAAAAAGAAGTGTCCTTAGGTGGTCCTGAAGAATAAGAAGTCCCTGCGACTTTAAAGACTCCCATCGCATTACCCATATTCTTCCTGACATAATCACTCAAGTGTATAAGGGAAAGGTATTATTGTATGAAGATCAGGGTCCAGGCGGGGAATTGAACAGTCAGTTAAATGTTGTATCCCCACTTTACATGAAAAGATCCGTCTTCATCTGGGAGGGATATATATATTAAATACGCTACGGCAGTTGGGTTGGTACTTCTTAGAGTTTAGAGAGAGATTAGAGTTTAAGGAATCGACGACGGTGTGGCGCACAAGACAGAGAAGATGCTTACCCTTACGGAGCACCTGATCCCACTCTTTTTTGTACAGGAGTTCGTAGATTCCAAGCCTGTGTTTGTTTTTTTTTCGTTTTAGCTTTTACTTTGTTTAGAATTTGTCTTGTCTGTTTGAACTATGCACTTTTGATCTCTCACATGGGTATTCTACACTGGAATTTCAAGCTAGCTTTGATGCAGATAATCATCGTATCTGAATTTGTTTTATTCAGAAAGGTGACATCTACTTTATATATATAAAGATATTAACGCGGTATACATTAAAAAGATTAAAGATTTCATACGTCCCACGTTATCTTCAAAAATATAGAACAAAAATAAGCAGAAACTTTGACTGTATTGCATACAACAACATGGACGGAAACATTGCTTAGAAATAAACAAAGGAAAAAACGTAGACTATACTCCATGTCAAAGTTTGTTGGAACCGGTAAAAAGGTTATTAAAAAGAAAAAAATGTTTGCCGTATTTTTGTAAAGGAATGTTTATTTTGTAGATTAAAGAATGTTCAAACATGCTGCAATAATATTTTTAGCTATCACGATGTATTTTAAGCTGCGCTGAGATTTAATTATCTACGGGGATTTTACATTATAAACATAGCCATTTATTTGACGGAAGTGGCTCTTTGCACACGCTAGCGCGAGACTGGGAATACACATTTTGAATGCTGCGTAAGAAGTAAGAAATTAATCCAGGAATAAACCACCTGCAAAAATGCTTTGAGGCGCACCTGAATGAAATTATTAAAGTAATTATTTTTATATAATCGCGAGCGGGGGTCTGAATAAATGAAATGTGCGAATATTTAAAAAAAATACTTTATCTAGGTCAAACTTTAGCGCTCCGGCCAAAAACAAACATGCCCAACCCTTAACGTTCAATCGCCGTAGAGAAATTCAGGGGCAGACAATAGTATGTAAAACGCTATTGCATAGTGTAGAACCGTAGGATAATTCTTTCTTTCAATTTTAAACAAGTAAAAACTTGTAAAACATATATCATTTAATTAAGCCCAAATTCGCACTCAATAAAAACTTGACATAGGGGTATAGAAGTATTTAATTAAGCTCCTAAATCAATTTAACATAACAACTGAATCTTTATATGCAAGAGGAGCAGAAAGGTTAAAATCCTTTTCCATTTCCCATTCTTAAGCTTTAAAAGACTGCCTGAAACACCTTTAATTTCAACTTAACATGGTTGAAAACTTTGTCATATATATAAGAAATAATTGCATAATAGAACCTTTGATATTTACGGTGGTGTAGACTGATCAAATTCAAACAGAAGTGTAGTAAAGGTTCGAGCTGCATATTGATCCAGAAGACTTTCTTATACCCCATTACTTAAACTAAATCAGCCAAACGTTTTACAAAAGAGAAATGCTTGGATGATAGTACCTTTGATATGTACTTACATACAGATTTCAAGCCTTGTCAGAGAACGGATATCCTATTCCCGAAAATCTTATATTTTTCATTTTGCACATTACGTGGAAAATCATTTAGGCACAAATTGTGAGATAGTTCCGGTATTTGGCGAACACGAATCCGAAATTTTATGATAATAACAACACAACATCTACATAAAGAACCAAAAAGAATTTGAAGATACAGAAAGGGCAGACAGAAACTAAGTCAGAGTTTCCGAATCCGTTCGCAAGAAAATGAAAATAAAGGCAAAAATAGAACACAAAACACTACATTGAAACTATAGTAGGAATAAGATGAACCTAATAAATATGAGGGCGAGTTCAAATGCTCTGGTAAGGTAAGCAATTTCTACTTCACCAATCGCACCGGTCGTGTTACTCAATAATCAAAGCTGATGGTATGTATCAATTGATATTAGTAATTCGACATTTTTCAAAGCACTGGGACGATGCTTCTTCTGGTGGACCGGAGGTCCTCGACAGCATTAAACAGCCCAGTTTTAGACTTGTCTGACATAAATTTTACCATATATGTTTTAAAGAAATTTCCCGTAATAATCTTAATTTTCCTGAAAATAACAGAAAATGCTTCATTTTTGTACTGCATATGATAGATGTCATTCCTGCTGGATCAGGCTGCTTATTTCGGTTTGTTTGGATATAAGTACTTAATTTTAAAATGTTTGGATCGCGGTTTTTCTTGTGTTTTCTGTCATATGTCTTAATTATTGCCGTCTGATCTAAAATTATATTCGTGCTCTACGCAATACATTTCCTATCGAATTTAAAAGAGAGACGTACTATGATTGTCAATCGGACAGTCATCCATTAATTCCAATGGACAAACAAACAAACATCTACAGGTTACCCTATAGCCTTCAACAATGGATAAAGATCAACATCGTAAAGCAAACTGTAAAAATGTACAAAAAGAATAAAATCTGAAACTATTAAGTAGCAATAATAAGCAATCAAATATACCGAAAAGTTAAACGGGCAACTATAAAACAAAGAACGCCACTGGATTATAGGTAACTTATTTGGGACAGGCTTATAAAGATGTGGCGGGGTGAAATTTCCTTTCGAGCGTAAGACCTTCCGTTTAACCTGTGACAGTGGTATGATAAAATAACAGTAAAACAAACCTTAAAAATCGACTATTTGAGCATTAACTATTGCAGAACACAAAGATAATAAATGTAACAAATGAAAGAAGAGATAACTTGATGTATCTATATCGAAAATCACTTGCAATTAATGCAGCAATATTCTTCAAAATAAATTAATCTGAGATAAGTTGTAAAGTACAAGAAATTTTGAATAAATGCGCATTTCAAAGGATAGCCTATCATCAGTAGCATTAGAACCACATAGGAAAGCTTAAGCGCTAAGATTTAAACATTGTAAAATGAAGTACTCATATCAATGGGCAACCAAATTCAGCAGGAAGGACATCTACCATGTGCAATAAAAATGAAGTCTTCTCTGTTATTTCAGAATTTTAGGATTTAAATTGTTGCTATAAATTTCTGTGAAATATGTGGTAAATAAAATCCATGTCAAAAAAAATTGACGAATGATATTCTCGGGAACCTCAGTTCCTCCAGCAGAGGCATCGACCCAACTGTAAAATACAAGTTTATTAATATTGGTATATATGGCGAATTTGGATATACTAATATGCTATATGCGCTTATAAAGGGGTAACCTTTCATGAGTGGCATTAGAACCAACAAAAAGGAAAGTCAAGATCTTAAGTATATGTATCCAAACATACCGAAATATACAGCCAAATCCAGCAGAAGAACATCAACCATGGCCAATTAAAAGAATGAAACAAACATGAACTTGATGATAAGTTTTATTATTAACTCAAATAAGTAGGAGGAATTGGTAGAGATGTGACCATACTCCAAATATCTTATTTATTTGAGTAATTGATTTGTACAAATGATGGTTACTATCTCTCCGAATGAGGAAATTCTGAATATAAAACTTGAAATCTAATATATACTGAACATCACAAATAACTCGCCAATTTTCTTAGACTCAGTTGTCGCACGAATACTTTTACAAACCAAAATACAGAAATGTATTTGGATGGTTTTGTTCAAAATATTGAACGTCTTAAACAAATCGGTATATTTACGTTTCTGTTTGAATGTTATGTTGAATTGACGCATTTTAATAATTTCAGTGTTGTTTGTTTTCGTTTTATCTTTTAGTTTTTTGCGAATTTGTCTGGTCTCTTTCGACTATGTCCTTTTGATCTCTCGCATGGGAATTCTACACGGGACTTGACAATGGCCGAATACATTTTTTATCCCTATAGCAATTTTGTACATAATATGTACACACGTTAGTAGTTAACAATAAGATATTTGATTACCTTAATTCTAAAATATCCCTATTCATTTGAAACAAATGTTTCATGAAAAAAACACGAAAACGCTGTTGAAGTATCTTTTAGCAGTATTTATTTTTGACACTTGCATTTATTAAGCCACTAAAAGACAAACAAAATTATGATCAGAAACCAGCTTTCTTTTGATACATTGAAATACTTAACATATTGTGTTCTTTTTTTCTTTTAAACTCTCTTTTCTTGTCGTTTTCGAAATGGTGAAAAAATGACTTGGGAGAAAAGTATTCACATCAACAGTAAGAGATACATAACAGTAATAATTAAATATTGTCTAACATCTACATCCAGTGGAGTTGTACCTGCAACTAAAAGAAGAGAATGAATATTTAAAAACCACATAAAAAGTCTTAAAATGGTATTTGTTAGATACGAACCATACGTAATATTTAAAGGAGTAATGCTAAATGCAAAACAGTTTTTAAATTAAAAATGTGTGATTATATCTAAACAGAATTATCTGTTTATTATGTTTCATTGTCGTGAGATAAGTTTTCGTTGATGACTTATCATTTTATGATTTATACAAATTGCAAATCTTTTTTGTATACCATTGATGAATCATATCGTGGATGGGGTTCCAAAATAAGCTTGGTCTTTAACTTATTGTCTCAAATCATCGCATATCTCCTCCAATGAGAACACACAAAAAATGGCCATGGCTTTAGGTGTCAAAACACTAATTCACCCTGGAAGTTGGAACACATGCAAAAATAGTGCTAAACTACACAATATAGTCCCATTCAGTGTGCCGTATCTTCAAGAACAGTAAAGGAATTTTAATAAGTGAAATTTTATTTGAAAGATAGACGATTTGAGATGAATTTGAGCCCAGGTTTGATAGTTGTAGGAGTGATTTGAGATATGAAGGTTTCAAAAATGCCTTTTTTCTATATGGGGCTCGCCATGGGAGTCACTCTTTAAACCTATTATGATTTTTTGTGTGATTATTGCCATGACATGTACGAATC
>JARWCS010154645.1:0-14427 GCA_034783895.1 Geukensia demissa | reverse complement strand
GATTTTTGTAACCCAAATAATGCATATAATAATAATTTTATTTTCCAATTTAAAGGGCCCAACAAGAGCAATACAATAAAAACAGGTGACAGAACATAACAGAATGCAATGATTAAAGACCAATAAGTAAAATATTGTCATATACATGTAATATACTGACAGTCACGGGTCCAACTTGTAAAAGTAAAATATTTGCTGCTGAAATTATCCCCCTTATTCTATTTATTATTTTTACCTGTATAGATAAATAATGTGTTACCGGTAATTAGCCTAAATTAAGGATTCTTTAATATTGGTCAGATTTCCTTTCATAATTCTCTTTGCTATGGTTCATTTCAAAGATTAAAATATAGAGATTTTTATCCAAATTATTATCACTCTTCAAGCATCATTACTTGAATTATAATTGATGTTTAATTTCTCAAGGAACCAATTTTCAAAGCCTGTGCGCCTCTGTAAAACTAGTGTGGGCCTGAACAATTCTTCATATTATGTAATGTTAAAAGACTGAATTTTATCAGAAATTTAAATTCTCAATAACTGGTCAAAAATTTTAGATGACCCACAACTAATGTTTCAATATGTGTCAATTTTCAAAATTTTACTTATACAAGTAAATTATCTAAAAGGTAAAATGATCTTTAATTTAACAAGTACAATTAATTAACTTAAACAGGAAAAAACTATTTATTTGTACAAGTGGGATCCCTGACTGACTGAGGAAAAGGTGAGTCGACTCAGTGGTCAAAGGGAGATAATCATCAACATATTTTTGAATTTGTAGTTTAAAGCCTGACAGGGCGAGCTGTGATACAGATGATAATTTTAGTCGAGACCTTTAAAACATCCATTATTCTTTTAACGGCAATGTCACGTGACCACTTGACTGAAGTTTTCCAGTATCATGACTTTAGACTAAGGTGCAATTGAAACAGGAAATATCAGGCAACAACTTCAAAGGGAAAATTACAAAACTGCTGATAAATTTTATTTCATTAAGGGTGACCTTCATTAGTGAGGTGCAAGAATTTAGATCCTAATGAAATCAGCCATCTTTATCAGCTGTTGGGCATGTCTTAGTGCCAAACCTGCAAATCAGTTTTTTATTACCATTTTTGCAGAATCGTGCAAAATTTGTTTCAATATAAGTTTTAGATAAACCAGGAAGAATAATATAATTTTATTCAACATATGTATATGAATACAATTGGCAATAAAACATTCAATAATTAACAATCAACAAATATATTAAATGTAAACAGAAAACATCTTAAAACTTATTTGAACAGAAAAAATTTAACAGTGTATAACTACACGAGTTTCCATGAAATTTTCAGTGTCACATTAGACCTAAACACATTAATTTGTAGATTCTCATCACAGCCCACCCCAAATTTTCAGGAAAATATTTTTTATTTTGGATTATGGGCAAAAATCTTTCAAAATCTTATGTGATTTTTAATGTAGATCAATAAAATATAACTAATTAAATCCTCTCACCAGCCCCAATACTATCAATATAGGTAGAGGAGAATCTACAAATAAACTTGATGAGGCCTTATCAACATTGTAGAAAAATTCAAAATAAACTGGACTATAAAGCTATTTCTTCAAATACATCAGAACAAACTAAATCCTCGAGGGGGTGTGTCTTCTACAGAACTTCCACCAAAACTGAAAGAGAAGCTGGTTTCCTGTGTCTGGTTCTCTGAGGTACTGTCTCCAAACAGGGACATGATGGAGCTGCCTTCTGATTTCTCTCCCCCTCCAAAACTAAATTCTGTTTTATTCTCTCCTCCAAAACTGAATCCAGTTTCTTGGGTATCTGTGAAAAATTTAGGAAAAAGTTCACACATGTTGTAAATTAACCTTGTGTCAACCAACACAACAGCAGTATTGTTCTGAACATCAAAATGTAATACCTTTCTTGTCACTTAACAATTTCATTTAACACGTGGTACAAATTAAAATGAATTTTATTAAATATTTCAACTTAATAACCGACAGATCTAGCTAGAATTATAAGAGAACAGTACTCAATAAAGCATTGAATAATTAAATCCCTCACATTTTTATATGGCTACGTCCTGACGTGAAACCAATAGTTTAATAAGAAAATAAAACTAACATAACTGTGAGACAACTTTTGTATATTTCAAAATTTCTATGCAGCTTCTTATTTCTTCTCATCTCAAATGAAAATGTTTATTTTGGATATTTTCATGTCAAAACCATTCTTGCTGAGGCCTAAAAAAAAATTCTGTGTTTCCGGTAACCCAACCGACCCTATTTTTTCCCTGCCGAACCTAATTTTTTTATGGTGTCAAAATAAAATAAAAATAAAAAAATATGAATTTTAGGTGTTTCTGTGTCACAGATTTTTTACTGGAATCGCCTTGCTTTCTGTCTTGGAGGTTCAAAACTGGTACATTGTAGGCTTTAATGCCAATTTCTTGCAAATCTGTTATTTAAAAAAAAAAACCTACCTACCGACCCTAATTTTGAAAGAGATGTTACAGAATATTTTAGGCCTGATAAGCTTAAGTTTGTCAAATTTCGATGTTTTTCCTAACCATTTTTAATTACAAGTATTGTGCTGACAAAACATTTAACCGTAAAAATATTTTTCGATTCAATATGGATTGGTTCCATTATTTGTTTTGTTCGTTCCTTTATTTATTTAGAAGTTATATATATTCTGTCTAAGAATTACAGATCCAGTTCTTTCGTAGACTCTTCTGTGAAATTGTCCTTTTTGCTCCAAACAATTCCAAATAATTATAACATATAGGAGCAGCATGCTGAGCCTTTATCTCTTAACTGACATTAATAACCAAAGAAAACTGGACTTCTTTTCTCCTGTTCCATACAATCCCCCATACATTGTACTTATATTACCTGGAGATTTATATAACTTAGGAAGCTGGTAGTTTTGTTTCCTGCCCCAAACAATCTCACATACCTATAATTACCTGGAGATTTACAACTATAGAAGCTGGTTATCTTGTCTCCTGTAGCAAACAACCCCACACCTATAATTACCTGGAGATTTACAACTGAAGAAGCTGGTAGTCTTGTCTCATTTTCCTATCAATCTCTCAGATCTATAATGACCTGGAAATTTACAACTAATGAAATTGGATGTTTTTGTCTCCTGCTCCATAACTATAATTACCTGAAAACCAAATACGCTTGCAGTCTTGTTTACTACTCTGATCTCCAATACCTATGTTTACCTGGAAATTTACAACTTAAGAAGCTACTAGTTTTTTTTCCTACCCCAAACAACCCCAATACTTATAAATACCCGAAGATTTACAACCAAAGAAACTAGTAGTCTTGTTTCCTACTCCAAACAACCCCCACTTCCAATAAATACCTGGAGATTTACAACAAAAGAAACTGGTAGTCTTTTCTCCTGCCCCAAACAACCCTCACTTCCAATAAAAACCTGGAGATTTACAACAAAAGAAACTGTTAGTCTTTTCTCCTGCCCCAAACAACCCCCAATACCAATAAATACTTGGAGATTTACAACCAAAGAAACTGGAAGTCTCGTCTCCTACTCCAAACAAAAATACCTGGAGATTTACAACCAAAGAAACTGGTAGTCTTTTCTCCTGCTCCAAACAACCCCCAATACCAATAAATACCTGGAGATTTACAACCAAAGAAACTGGAAGTCTTGTCTCCTACTCCAAACAATCCCCACTACCAATAAATACCTGGAGATTTACAACCAAAGAAACTGGTAGTCTTTTCTCCTGCTCCAAACAATCCACCATTTCCACTGGGTTTGTCAAAGTAGCTTTTCTCACTGCTGGAGAACATGTCTCCACCACCAGACTGGAACAAAGCCAGCTCTGTCGCAAATCCACTGAACTCATTTTCGTTCATCAGACTGCTGGCTTTAGTCTTCTTCTATAAGATCAACCATTTACAGTATAAATACTGAATAACACAGAAAGATTTTTATTTGCATTTTTTACAGATCAATAATATCCATGGAATCATTTATATAAAGATTGATATGGCAGATAGAGTAAAGAAGACTAATTATAATCTGTTAATTACTGATTTGACCTCAATGTCCTTTTATTACTTAAGTTATGATGTCAAGGAACATTGGAATCAATGCATGATGAAGTTTTTATATCAGCATAGGCAATTGATAACTGAATTATCACAACAGTTAGTTTAAAGGAAAACGCTTTAACCTTCAATAGTTCGATTTATTCGAGATAATTTTATTGTAATGCCATTCCTAAATGTAAATACCTGAAAGTGAAAAATAAGTATACCTCATACTCAAGTCAGAATTCCAAATATTTGCGACATAATAAACCAGTAAAATATCAAAATGCTCTTAAACAGCAAACAAGACAAGGTATAACAAGGTCCTTATTTGGCCCATTACTTGACATATAAAATTAAGTTACACATATTTTATCATTTTTTAAAAATAAAATAAACTCCAATCAATAGTTTTTCATACATGCACATAATTGCATTTTCCACATCAAAATCAAAGACAAAATCTGTAATTCTTTAAAAGTCCCAATATTTGGCAAAATTTCCTGATGTTTTTGGTTATAATAACACGATTTTAGTCTGAAGTTACAGGGAACTACCCTCTCCCACTCCACAGTTCATGTACTTCTAACTGCTTTATCTAATAAATGGAACACCAATAAATGGAAAACCTACATAAAAAAAGTTGTGACCCATACAGAAATCAGTGATAATCAACCTATAATTCTGACCTTGAGATCAAATGCAGAGACCATATAGATTTCATGAATGTGCACAAAACATGCCTTCAAAGACAAAAAAATACAATGTGTGTGAAATATGGCATGCCTACGATAAAAATCCTAGGTAAAAACATAATTTTGACTTTGAGGTCAAAGGTTAAGTCATATAGAGGTCATGAATATAAATGACACATTGTCACATGGTGATACACCAAAAATAATGTGTCAAATTTAATGTGCCTAAGGTCATGTAGAAGTCATGAATGTAAAAAAATGTGCCAAATATGGAATGCCACTGTCAGGACAGACACAAACATGCACAGACAGACAGAGCTGAGACAAACAGATTGACAGTCATGACAGACAGATTCCTATATGGGTATAGGAGCTTAATTAAATTAACATTGGTGGTTACAGTAACATGTCATTGTTTTAAAACAACACTAGCATTAAAATTAGCACAAAGCATTATTTAACTGCAGACTTAATTATGTGGCGTAGTCATCTTTGTGTTTATGTACTACTTTCCTGTCCCTCACTTCAAAGGTTATTTACAGGGCCGTACCCAATGAAAATAGGATAAAGGAGCTTAGGCTTAAAGTAAGATATTGTTTGTTTGCCTTTAACGACTCAATTTTTTGAAACAGGGTAGGTAGGTAGGTAAAATATTTTATTTTTTGAGAACAAAAAACAATTTGGGTAGGTACATTATTGTTCCAAGGTAGGTAGGTAGGTAAAATTTTATATTTTATTGATATGAAATGTAAAGGATATTTCATTTCTTTCTCCTTTTACTTCATGTGATAGACATGTGCATATGTATGTTATGTTGCAAATAGTATGTTCATGGTATGCACCCTATGTTGTTAAATCAACCACGGTAGAATGCTAGTTAAATTTTAAAATATCTGCAAGTTAGGTGTCAAAGTGCAAAATGGCATAACAATAGCCAGTTAATCCAAGCACTTGGAAACTGATGGTTTGAGAGATGATGTGGTTATTTCCAAACTCAACCGAATCCAAGATCACTAGAACATCTATTTAGACCAATTATTAAAGCTAATTGATCCATGCCATATTCATTATCAGAAACACAACCCTAAATAGTTGAGAAGCATTACAAAAATTCTCTAATAAGCATAAAAATTGTCCGGAAAGGGGTCCGACATCTTGTGATCCGCCTTTAAATATATAACAGGAAATTTTCATGTCAGTTACTTTCTAGTATATTTTGTTTTTGTTTGTAAACAACTAAAAAGTATCTTTGAATGTATCTAAATAATCATGTAGACATCTTGGGAAAAATTTTGAATTTATGCACAATAGCTCACAAATTAGGAAGAAATGAGGGGAAATTCTGGGAGAAGACCTGACTTTTATATACTTAAGGTGCGCTTGGCACACACCATCAAGGGACCATATTGCATAATTATTGTAAAAATCTCAAAAATATAGAAAAAGGAGATGTGGTATGATTTAGTTTAGAGGTTTAGTTTTCAGACAAAATAGTCATTTTCCTGATACATTTATACCTAAAAATTTGGCCGGGAAAGGACTATTTCTTGTTTTTGCAACGGTTGTATGGACACATTGTCTTTCAAAAGTCATGATTAAATAATAATCTGATAATACTTAATAAAAACTTCAATAATGTGTTTTTAAGTTGTATTTTAGTTTTAAACAAAAAATATGAACAAAAAGAGCCAAGAAGGGTTCATTGGGAAAACACAACCCAATGAGTCTGCCACCTTAATTTAGTAACTTACACTGTCTACCAGGCTTGAGATTCCACCAGTAAATATACCTGGTCCCTGTTTTTTACTTGGATCCTAAAAAAAGTAACATTTCTTAATCTTAATCCAATCACTTTTATTATATATATGAAATGTCAGAATCCTGTCCCAACATGACTAACTTTATTTTTATCATGCAATTCTTCTTCCAAAATAAAATCAAGTCTATTAAGGGCATATGAATCTTGGATTTTTTAAAATTTTTTTTATCATAAATAGGTAGAAACTGAAAGGAGGAACAAAATAACAAAAATATTTTGCTAGGAAAATGAGTAACTTTTGAGATATGAGAAGCTGAAATGAGTAGGGGCCTGCTATTAGCCCAAAAATACAAAGGTACAATGTTTTCAGTTAGTTTTTGAGAAGCAGGAAATTGATCTATGGTCATGCTGTTGCAAAAGATAAATTGATTCAGATCAATTAAAGATTGGTTTCCTTTTTTCTCTCCATTTCACTAAACTTGTTCGACATACGGAACCAGATGAAAAAAAAAGAAAACATGTACGAAAGGCACTGATCTGTACCGTTATATTTTTCGTTGTCCAGAATGAAATAGCCAGAAAAATATTGACAATAGGCGGCGACATCCACCGGCTGCCGGCTCTTAATGAAAACACTGAGGTATTTTTTCATATTTCTGAAATATTGTCAAAAGTAATGTATTATTGCAGAATAAGAATTATTAACTATATGAGCTCAAGGACATGCATTATGATGTTGTTATGACATCACTTTCTGATATTTAACAGTATTTTCTATCAGAAAACATCAAGCACATTCAAGAAACAACAAATATATCCCATATAATTTCTATTTTCTCACTTCAAAACAAATCAACCAAAATGAGACCAAATGAAAAAGGGATTTTTGGTGACAATTTGGTAAAAAATGGTGTGCCAGTATTGGATAAAACTAATTGCTTTCTGGCAAGGGATTGTTTCCACTTGCTGAATTTCACTTAGTAAACCCATGGAATCAATGGAACCAATACTTTTTTTTTGGGGGGGGGCAAAAAGGGTCTTAATGTCCCAACACATGGGCACAAAATGTTCCTCTCTAGAATATTTGCTTCTCTAAAACTATGAAGAAATAATAAGGTTTTCTGAATAATCTTAGATGACCATTTAAAATGTATAAATACATTTATGAAAAGAAATATAGGGTTAAATGGCAGAAAAATATCAAGGCTTTAAATAGATAAAGACAGAAAAGTTTAAAAATATGGCTCAAGGTCAAAATTGTGACTTTCATATCACATTAATTTAAAAGAGATAAAAAAAATTAAAATCTACATAACCACCAAACCCATCAATGTGTAGCTTATTTGTAACTTACAATCTTTTCAGCCGAGTACATTGGTCGACTTGATATGGCTGGTCCACCAGGTGACTTTTTTAAACTCTGAAGTTTTTTCTGGTGTTTCTCCATATTAAATGGACTAAACTCTCCCATCTCATTCACAATAGACATTGACTCTGTAAGAAAATTTGGTACATTTCATATAATTGCAAATGATTCATAATTATTAATAAAATAATAGATTGGGTAACATCTACATGTATGATGAATCCAATAAAATGAAATAGGATGATTCTGCAATTGGCACTTAGCATTAACCATTCTATTAATGGAGTTCATTGCTCTCGAATTTATGTAACTATTAGTTTTCCAAAAACTAATTTGTTTCATTCTAAACATAGGGACAAAGACCATTTACACTAGTGTATCATAAACATTCAAAAATAAGAAAGAATTGGACAACACCAAGGTTAATTTGTAGATAAAAAATTGTGCGATTTTTTTTATTTAGAAACTGGTAAAAAAGTCTCAAAACATTCCTCATGCCTTTCCTTATTCCAGTTATTCATATGACTTAAGCATTCCTGATATTGTACAACTTTCAATGTTGGTTCCATATCATTGGTTAACAGTATTTGAAGCTACTATTTTTCGTCTCTGTCCTGTTTTTCAACTACCGGTATACTCCATGTCAGAGTTTGTTGGAACGGGTAAAAAGGTTATGAAAGAAATATTGTTTACTGTATTCTTGCAAAATAGTATTTATTTTGTAGATTTAAAAAAGTGCAAGCAAGTTGCCATAATACTTTTTAGCAATCATGATGTATTTTAAGCTGCTCTGAGTTTGTAAATATCTACGGGGATTTTACATTGTAAAATTAGCTATATGTTTGCCAGAAGTGGCTCTTTGCACATGCTATTACACACTCTCAATGCTGTGTAATAAATAATTAATTAACCAGGATTAAATAACCTGCAAAAATGCTTAAATTCGCACCCAAATGGAATTTTAAAAGTAATTCCTTTTATATGAATTGCAAGCGAAGGTCAAAACACGGTGAAACACACATCATTTATTTAAGCCCAAAAATGCTTGACATAGAGTATAAGAGCTTTGATAAATTTTGATGATAAGATGATAAACACAATTAGATGCTCACATCTACAAACCAATGATGTATTGACAAAACATCCAATGAAGAAGTTTTATAAATACTGTAAACTCAGAACTTATTGCAATGTTTTTATTATTGCAAAATATGTGACAGGATGCAAATTGCAATAATTAGAACTCGTATTTGGAATTTTGCAAGTTGTTTTCTGTTACAGGATTTACTTAATCGCAATATTAAAACTCGCATTATCACCAGCATCGCAAGTTTCGAATAATAAATGCATGAATAATTTCTGAACTTACAGTAGTTTACCACAGCTACTGCCTTTATTGTATCTATTTAAATATACTTATCGATAGTATGCAAATGCAATGAAGGAAAAAAATCTACACACTTTCCAAAATATAACAGGTTTGTGAGTCTTATCCAAAACAGGAATTATGAAATTTAAAAGATTCCCTGTACATGTAATTGCAATTTAACTCCTGGTTCTACTTGTATTCTGTTTTTTGTTTCATTCATTTTGCTCTGCAAAGGGCCAGTTAATTGGAATAAAATCATCTTATAGTTGCCAGAAAGTTTTCCAAAAGCTAACAGTCTGGGGGACTTCCAGAAAATATACCAAAGTTTAATAGTCATAGCTATCAATCTAAAGGGTTCCATGTATGGTTACTTTCCAAAAGAAAATAAATCTGTGAGTCACTCAGGAAATAAACTAAAGTTGGAACTGCTATACTTTTCCAAAGATTGCAATTAATCTTCTAAGAGCCCTTTCTGAAAACTTGTGGTTCCTTCTAAAATGAAAATTTAGCATTCTGGTTCCTGGCTTCCAGGAAGTATGATGAAAGGTTTCCACAGAAATCACTGCTAAAACGTGCATCGATTTCTGTTGAGGACAAATAGTTAAAGCTTTCATTTTTAGTTTTTATACAATAAAATGTGGAGCGTAAATAACTTAATTACTTTTGACAGTCGTCGAAAGCAAATGCTTTAAGATAAAGTACAGGTGAAAGTCGGATTTTTCTCCTTGATCATTCTTACGTCGATGTCATGCACTACCCACAAAGGGGAAAACTTGTACAAAATCTTAATTTTAAACCAAACTCGGACTTCCGGAAATATGTTTTCGAAAAGGACTATAGTATGCAGGTGGAAGATGAACGTTGACGCTGGACTATTGCACAATAGGCATTTTGCAAAAAAAGTCTCTCTATTAAACATTTTAAATGTCATGCTCAGTATCGTACCTCGAACTGCACGTTCATTAATTGTTGTCCTACATCTGACACATGAAAGTAATATTCATACTTAGCATAAAAATTGCTGGTCAGTAACTCGTATAACTCGTATTGACTACAAACATTAGGGTTAAAAGATAGCAACAGTTGAAAGGTAAAATATGAGAACAAAGTTTTACATGTTTTATTATCATTTTATTTTTTATTTTCATTTTATTTATTTCTTTTTAATCATTTTGTCTTGTTTTTTTTTTTCGTTTTAAATCCTCAAATTAACATGTATAGATCGCACTTGACTAATTGTGACGACATATGTAGATGTAATGTAGACTATCTCTTGATGTAATGCTTTCCTTGATGGAAGTTGAATCAATTTCCATTTTTTTTGTATTTGAAAAGTAGAAACATGGCGCAAATGTCATGGAGAGCGCGTCACATCTCACAAACAAACATATCAAAAGTTATAATCTAAAGACCTTCAACAGAAACTTCCTGTTTTTCCGGAATACCTATATATTATAGTGTTTGTTACCATTTATAAATAAGTTAGGCACACTCTTGACACATTTAAGATGCCTTGCAGCAGCTCATTATGACATTATCAGCCAGTTTCAACCAGAAATTTTTTACGTATTTAACTTTTATTTTGTAAGAGGAAGTCTATCAAACTTTTCGCCGAAAGTCATTTTATATAAGAAATTTATATCCTTTTTCAATATTTTTTTTCAAAATCAAGAGTCAATTTTTTTACATAGTACTGTATACTAAAAGACCTAAGTAAAAATATTTCGAAAGTTTAGCTATGAAGTATGTCATTTTATATATCATTGGAATTCTAATTTTTGCCGCAACTCATCCTGCATTTAAAATTTTAGTTTTTCTCAGAACAAAAAAATTCCCATTACCCCTCTATGTTAAAGTTTTGACATTGAAAAAAATTGTCTCAAAATGGCATGTTTTCATAGATTTATATCCCGCTTCAGTGTACATAGCAAAAATACAGTTCAATTTTATCTTTTATCTGTCATAAAGCCACGAAAAAATAAAATGTTATCATTTCTTGTTACCGGAGACCTATTGGTTAATTGCACCATCAAAATAAAGCAAATTTACAAAGCCAAAAAATTAACATTATATCCTAAGGGAAATATTTTATTTCAAGTTAAAATGAACATATAGCTACAGTTTCAGCTACGGCAAAAAATTAGAATTCCATGATATATTTCACCTTTGTTGTGGCAAAATTCATTTGGTGTACTATAGAACATTTCATATTTTCTCAAAGTTAGAAATACTAAGATTGTACGTGAGGTCTTTTAAAAGACCTTTTCAGAATAGAAACGTGATTTCCATCTGTATATTACTTCCTACACGTAAGCATGTTATATACATCTCATTTGAGAACTAAGTCAGACAGGACTTTGATTATATTATAAAACTGGTAAAAATGTGCAACAATCGATTTAAAAACAGCATTTTGACATTTAAATTAAACGTCATTTGGTAGGTAATGATTGTTGTGTATAAAATGTAGTAAAAGTATGAAAACCGATATGATATATATCCGAAAAAGAGAGGTAAGACTTACCTTATTAATTATTCCATTTTTCTACAAATAAATTGGTAAAAAAAACTCACATCATCAGAAATATCAAAATATGCTGATATAACGGTAAAGTAAAAATATCGTAGATTTGTAGTATTCAGTTGACATTTACTTTCATGTATTTGTATTAGTTACCCGGTTGACTTGTATCGGTCACCCCATCTATCTCCTGAATTAAATGTTAAATGGTTAATTGTCTTTTTTCTCTGCATTAAATGAATGTTTCATTTGATTTGATTTTCTGTTTCTTGGACGGTAGTTTTCCGAAAGTTTTTTCTTCATATTACGAAAGATAAGGGTGTAGAATAAATGTCAAGAAGACAGCAACATTTTGTCCATTTAGATATATTACAATCTATCAAAATTCTTCGCGTACAAAAGCGCTTTTCTAGATTAACCTTCACCAGGCATCCAATGGATTAAGACATTGAAAGTTCAACTTATAATTGCATTTGCAAAAATTGAAGTTTCCAGACATTGCCAAAATAGGCTTTCATGTATGTATATATGGAATATTGACATTTTAGAGCAAAAATTCAATTTTGGAGACTTGCATGCAAAAACTTTGAGCCAGAATGCCCAAAATCTTTACACAAATCTCATTATTTTACTTCAAGCTACAAAAGTGTCTGATTCAAAAATTTTGTCCGAAGGCTAGTTTTATGAGTTCTGAAACCCAAATTTTTGTGAAAAAATGCTAATTTGCATCCGGGTAGAATCCTTTTAAATGTTTTATTTCATCCGATTTTATTATTTAAATATCCTCTTATATCATCCTGCAAGAATTATCTGCCATTTCCTTATACAAATTTTGCTTGCCAAAGTCTAGCCAGAGCTATTTCTAATATAAGGTCGAAAAAAAAAGATATTCCATATTTATGAGCAAGGGTGTATATGCCAAAATAAATGATATTTTTAAACCGTGTTTGTTTCGGGGTAAATTTGAATATATCTGAAGTTCAAAATAAAAATGAACAAGAGATAATTTAAAACACTACCTTCCGTACACCCTATTTCATAAACGAAAACAATACATCAATCACCTACAGCAAGGGAAAACGTTTTACTGTCTTCACCTAATCTTTCGAAAAGACGAACTTTTCATGAAATTATAAAAATAAGGATAAAGAATAAATGCCTGAAAGACAATAACCCATTTGCAGTAATTATCAGACACAGTTTAACACAGGACTTGATGGACTTAACTTATGAATAACCTGGATGACTATAAGGAAGTAATTTTTGGATGGTTTCTACCAAAAATAAAAATTACTTTCGCAAATTCAAGAATGCTTCCATAATACTACCTGCAATGTGTTTGACATAGGACCCATTTTTTAAAGAAAGTCTTATTCTATTTTTACACGAAAATTAAATGTTCCGACCATGACTTTCTTGCAGCCTCTGTTTCGACACCTTTAATCAATTACAACATAGTCGCTTGAATGTTGTAAACATTAACAAAACATATTATGCTATTTACTATGCATATACTATGCAGATCAGGCAACACAAACACAAGGATGAGTTCTTTTTATACAATAAAATTATTCTTACTTGACTTTATTCTGGCTTTTCATTGTCCATTTGACAATCTAAAAAACAGTACTCTCGAATTTTAATCTAGATATTACACGCTTACGATAGGGATGCATCTCTAGACCGGACACAGTTCCAGTGCTAACCAACCAAATACAAAAATTATTTTCTCTTGATCTGTATGGTTTTTAGCCTACGTTTTTGGTGAAACAGATTAAAATAGGATGACCTTTTATTTGTAAAATAGAGCAGCGCTCAATGTCACTCGCCTTTTAGTTTTGTTAAATGGAAGAGCTTATTAGTTAATAAATATATAAGGAGATAACTGAAATGAGTAAAGAAAACTTTTGTTGCATTTTTCACAAGGAACCATTTGCAACAAACCCCATCAAAATCCGATGAGAAATAAAAAAATCCAAATATTGCGTTTTTCGGCCACTTTGTCCAAAATTATCTCGAAATGGTTTAGAGATAGCAGAAGTCCGCAGGCATACCTATCAAATATTTCTTTGAGAGGGATGCAATGAAAGAAACCCCATCAAAATTGGATGAAAAATAAAAATTTCACACACGGCACAAAATGCGTCTTTGCAGCCCTTGTATCTCGAAAACTCTAAGTTATACAAAAAATGCTAGTGGTAACTTTTGTTGCATTTTTTACTTGCAGCACACCCCATAAAAATCCGATGAGAAATAAAAAACAATTCCAAAAATTGCCCCAAATATCTCGGAAATGGTAAGAGATAGCAAAAATCTGTTTACATACCTAATAAAGCTTTTCTTTTTGATAGAAATCCAATGAAAGAAATCCCATCAAAATCGTTTAAAAATAAAAATTTACCACACGAAACTGACACTTTTCAGCCTTTTTTGGTCCTTGTATCTTGAAAATGGTAAGATATGCCAACAAATGTTGGAGTAAGTTTTGTTGCATTTTTAAAAGAAATCATTTGCAAAAAACACATCGAAATCTGATGAGAAATAAAAGTTTTTATTTTTCCGACCGAAAAAATTATTTTCAGTTATAGTGACCTTGTCTTTTGACTTACTGTCCTCAAAAGATATAGGCTTCTTTCAATCAAT
>JARWCS010154534.1:0-14427 GCA_034783895.1 Geukensia demissa | reverse complement strand
CTTCATGTAACAGAATATCAAAAACATACTCCTGATTTCAAGAGTTATCTCCCTTAACCTAGATCTACTACCTTAATCACCCATGGCACTCAAAATAAATTGAAAAACAGAGGCTCTAGGCAATCTATTGAGTTTGGTTTCAAATATTTTTTGTTTCCCTAGTTTAGAAAAGCAGAAAATGAAGAATTTTAGTTTCCTTCTTTACATTTAATATTATTCAACAACAAATAGCCATTTTTCTGTGTCTTGATCTTGTATATTTGTATAACTGCTGTGGTTAGAGACGGGGCTTAAGGAATTAAAACAAAACTGAGGTGAGGGGATGCTTTAAGCAACAAAGGTGCTAAGAGGAACATGGTGTTTGTGAGAAAAAAAACACCTGTTTCTGAATTCAAATCTTTAAGATTATAATTTAAGGTCAAATTTAGGCCTTATAACATCTCTTCTTTCAATTAATTTTCAAAATGCCATATTAAAAACAAGTTAAATATTTCTTGTTGTCTCTTCCTTATTTGTTAATGTCTCTGTATGACATATCAGCTTCAAAAGTTTAATCTTATGAAGTTGTTCTTTTAAAGTTGGCTTTTATGTCGTTTTGTCACACGACTGTCCCATGTAGGGGGGGATAGAGTACTCACAAACATGTCTAACCCCACCACAAACTTTACATGCCTGTTCTAAGCCATGAACCTCCTGTAATCCAAAAGGCGTTATTGATTTCATGTTTGTGTTACTTGTTTTACATTGTTTAATCATTTGGCAATTAATAGTTATATTTGAATATCATAACACATTTAATTTATGTGGCCTTTTACAGCTTGCTGAATGGTGTGGACATGTGTCCATTATTAAAAGGGCAACCTGTAGAAGTTTGCGATTTACAGGTTTTGGATTGATGTCTCATAGAAAATCATAACACATCTACTTTTCCTAGAATTAAAGTTCCACAATTTTTCAAGAAAATGTTTGGATGAAGTTGTTCTTTGTTGCATTTAATAAAAATTTTGTTAGACAAATAATACATCAGAATTTTTTTCTGGAAACCTGTGACTATACAAAGAACGATTTAAACTGTAATCTTACGTTCTTCTGTATCATAGTACAGGTAGGTGTTACTGTAATCAGGTTCGTAGTCTACGTAGTAGTCCCCATAGTCAGCATCTGTGAAATAAAATGGCATCACGCTGGTGTCTATTGCTGAGTGATCAACAATGGAGACTGATTTGGGAGTCATTGAAAAAGCTGGAACTGTATCTGAAAAATAAAATATTTAAATTTCTTTCAAAACATTACTATAAACATGAATCTACAGTGCACCCTCGTTATATTGCCCATCAATGATAGTGGTCCCTAACTAATGCCTACATTTTTGCAAGGTCCCTTTTATGAAAATTACTATAGTTTCCATGTAAATACTCCACTATCTTTTACCACCCTCACATAATTAGACATATCACCAAAATTTATCCTGATCCCAAAGCAGGCAACATAACAATGGTGTAGTGTATTTAGGAATTGTTGTCATGTTCCAGAAGTTCATACATAACAAAAATTCCAAAGGAGAAATTTTATATAATATTAGTTCCTCTGGAACTTTTATTGTAATATTTGTTCCTGACGGAATTAACCTTATATAATACATTTTCCTACAGGAAAAATTATAATGAAATAATCTATAAGAAAAGTTCCACTGGAACTTAATTCTGTTATGAGGAACAAATATATGTTGACAACGTCAGGGCTAGTTCTTATAAACTTGGAGCCTGTGTCTCTCACTTAATTGTGTCTCAACATGGGGTCCTTACAAGCACTAATGGTTACCAGGAAGGAATTTCGGGACAAAGTTTTCAAAACAAAACCAGCTTCCATCAAATTTTGGTATCAACTGGCTTGGTAGTTTAAATCAATAAAATTTTTCTGCAAATTTCTTATACAGTCATGTGATGAACAAAGTTCAGCTAATGGGACCATCTTGGCAGGTAGTTGGCCCTTTTGTGGAAAAAAAACTTGTCAGAATACCAACTAAGGACCATTTAACCAAAGTTCCGTTATTATTGGTCTGGTAGTTTCAGACAAAAAAAAAATTAAGTGAATTTCCCATAGGGGCCTATGTTTATGGCAGACACAATTTTGGTAGAAAGCAATCTAAACACCATTCATCCTACCAAAGATTGGCTTCAATTGGCTCAGTAGTTTCTAACAATATTTCTTTAAGTGAAATACCCATAAGCTCCAATGCTTTACTGAGTTCTGCTGTGTAGGCCATCTCAGTCGACAGATGGGATGCCGGACTCAAGCTTGGTAAAAGGTAATCTGTGGATGATTCCACCAAACACACACATAGAAACACATATTTTGATCATAAAAAGTATTATGCACTCCACATTTTGAAAGCATTGCCCAACTAGAGTTTGCTGTATATTACTAATACTGTAAATTCAGAAATTGCTATGATGTTTTTATTATTACGAGAAATTCGGCAGGTTTAGAATCACTAATTAAACATCATTCAGATTTTAATTGTCAGTAGTTTTACAACACAAGTTTTAAGAAGTTGCAATTATAAAACTAACATTATCGCCTAAAATGAACAACTGGCAATAATTTCAGAATTTACAGTACTAGTGAAGAGTTTATTTGACTGAAAAAAAAAAACCTACTAGATTTAGTTTTGTACTGCACTGCATACACCCTCCCAGAATACACTGTAGATGACCAGTCCTCCGAATGTCCAACACTCGTGCTGGATATTGATTTTTTGTATGTCAACGTAGGACAATAATTTGGGCGGTAGTCTTTATTACTGGAGGATGTTCCTGTTATGTCCAGGGTTGAAGAACAGGTGTCGTATGCTATAATCTTTGCCCCTCCATCATGCCTGAAAAATAAATAATCAATAATTGAAGAAAAATACAAGTATACAAATAGGATTTACCCAAAGTAAAGTCTCCATATATTATGCCTTACACACGCAATGACTTTTCAGTGTGTTTAAGGACAAAAATTACAACATCACAATGTTATTTGCAGAGTGTGCATACTGTAAACTGCGTTTTTGTATATTTTTTGTATATTTTTACATATTTACCATATTAGAATCGAAATTATTCACAGCAGCCATAATTTATTCTGACTTTACCATGGGTTCTCGTTGTTTACACAAATTTAATCCTTCGCTACCAATTGATGTGTACTGGTAAACAATTCCAGTCAACGGTAAAATCAGAACAAATTAGGTACAGAGGAAAATAAAACTTAATGCCGCCATGGCCTAAAGATGGGCGCATAAAAAACCATCATATACAGGATAGTAAATTTGCAAAAATTTGTAAAATCTCCTTAACAATAATAACACATCTCCTTTTTCTATATCTATCAGACAAAATGTTGGGTTAAGGCAACATTAAAAATTGTTTGTTTCTACTTTTCTGACTCGACCCTAAGAAGTTTGGGTGTGTGGAAGGTAAATAATTTTTTTTATGTCTTGTTAATTTTATGTCTCGTTAAGATGATTTCCAGATCTGAAATAAAATTTCTGGAACTGACACTATAATTGCTGCAATGAAGAAATTTTAAAAAGACCTTTTTTATGGAAGCCAATAAAATTTTTGAATCTGGCAAATATTTTCGGATTGGTCAGAGAGGGGAAACCATCAAGATTTTAATAAAGGCCTTAAGATTTTCACAAAAGTGTCAAACTCATTAAAGGTTGCTTTTATCAAATTAAAGTTAAAAAGCCTGCAGACTGAAGCAATTTTTTTCATACAAGTGTTGTTTGTCAAAAGGCAATTTGCATTGACAAATGCCATTGGCTGTTTGCTATACCATGTGACCTTTTATCATGGTTATATATGCACATAACTTAATTTGGGCCTTACCCTGGAAAGATGCAAAATTTAAGTGTTTGTTTGTTTGATTGCGTTTAACACCACTTTCAACAATATTTCAGTCATATTCATACCTGTTAACCTTTTGAATGCTCAAAGAGGGAGATCTCCATATTTTCAGCCTTTCTTAGTGTGAGATTTTGTATGACAACATTTTTTCATAAATTTAAGAAAAAGATGATTTTGCTAGAAATCCAATTACACAGGTAAAACAAAGATATAAATATAACAACAAATACAAAATAAAGGGTATCAACAGAATAACATGTATACATCATGCAAAAATAAAACATGGATATGCATGGTTCTTTTCAACGTTTAAATAAAATACTAAATAAAATAAGGTTATCTCCCTTGTGACACATCAGGAATACTAAAATAAAATAGAGTTGTTCCCTTTTTGACACTATTATACTCACCAGCCAATGAAATCTCCCGCTGTAATTGCAATTTGCTGTCCATTAGGCACATTATAAGTCCTCACTTTGTTGATATCATTGGCTGTTTGAAATAAATATTACAAATGAAAATATCACCAGCTAGGTAAAAAAAATCAGTTTTTTTTTTTTTTTGTAATTTCCATATGGTTTTAAATATCATTAAAACATTTACACAATTGAGTCTCTTTCAATATGATATAGTTTAAGATAATCTGATTTCAGACTGACTAATTTATTAGAAAAAGTATGTTACAGTAGCCCATCCTAATATTTGCCAAACTGAACCTCTATGTATCTGCCTGTTTTATCTCTACTCTCATAAAAAATGGGTAATTAATGGGCATTTAGCTCATATAACCACCTGTCTAATTCAAATTAGACCCTACATCCTTTATTTATTCATTTATTTTCCCCGTAGGATCTAACACATATCCGTTTTGGGTGACGTCTGTTAAACCTTTGTGATTGGTCAGAACAGGCATGTCACAAAGGTTAAACGTGACCCTAAACAGACATATGTTAGACCCTACTGGGAATATAAATAAATAAAAAAAGAATGTAGGGTCAAATTCTAATAAGACTGATAAAAGTCTTGTTTAATTAGTCATTTAATGTTATTTGTTCACTATTTTTTCAATAGATTAGATCGATTGTTGTGTTTTATGAATAGTTTCACATTTTGTATTTCGGGGGCCTTTTACAGTTTCCATTATGGTGTGGACTCTGGTTCATTATTGAAGGCCATAATTGGACTTGTAGAAGTTAAGATAAGACTGTCATTTGGTGGATGGCTGTCTCATGAACAATCATGCCACATCTCATATATTTATGATTCTGATGTTATTTTCTAAATCCGAATTTATTTATACATGAAATAATATAGCAAAAGAGCAAGTTAGAAATGAAAACAAAAAACAAACAATTTCCACTCAAGTAAAAGTTAAAATCTTACAGCTTGGATTATGACTACTGATGACTCCTGTTGTTGCTACTGCACTATCAGGAGTTTTTGCTTTGGGACTCCCGATTTTTTCTGGGAATATCTATCTGTTTTGAAATCACAAAACAAAAAGCCTTATAAGGCAATGGAGACTTCAATTGGGAGTCAACTGTGGGCATAATCAATTTCAACAAAGTTTTGAGGGAAGGTTTATGCCAAGTGCGATCAAAAATTTGTGATGGTTCTTAAAAACCTGGTGTCTCGCCTGCTCTCACTGGTGTAAATATAATATGAGCATATGTTGAACTCTAATGTGAAAAACAATATATGTGTAACAATAACATTTTCAAAAATTAGAAATTCTATTGAAGTTTCATTGAAATTCATGGGTATTTTACAAAAATAATGAAGTCTTACAAAAATTTAACCTTAACATTAACCAAAACTCTACAGCAAAAAAATTAAGTCCCATTATCTCAAAAATACAGAAAAAATAATATTATTTTTTTCAAAATTATACTCTGGATGATACATTACATTATAAAAAAGATTCTGTGTAAGCTTCATATTTTTTTTAAGATTTGACAAAACTATTTAAGTTTTAAAAACTTTAACCTAAGGGTAAACCAACACTTGTGTGCAAAAAAGTAAGTCCAATTATCTTACAAAATGCAGAAAAAAAATTTAAAATTTTACTCTGGATGATATATATTTACATCATTAAGAATCTTCTGTGCAAGTTTCATGACATTTTGACAAAGCTTTTCAAGTTTGAAAAGAGTTTAACCAAAGGTTTAACTAGGTGTGGATGATGACCACGACAACAAAAACTGCAACGACGGAATTGTTACCACTATGTCTCGCTTTCAGCAACTTTCGTCCCAGGCGAAACAAAATTCAGCATTGCACGTGGTGAGCAAATGGGAAGGGACTATACTTACTTCCAACTGTAAATGTATTTACACCCACAATGGTCCTAATGTGTTCCTCCCCTGCTTTCTTAGAGGGTCGCCACACCATCAGTGTCAGAGTTCCGGTTTTTTTTGCGTAAAATTGCCACTGATTAATAAGGGCACAACAGGTGATAACATGTGCATCACTTTCCAACAAAATAGCATTTCCTGAAAAAAATTGCAAAAATATTACATTGAACTCATAAGATTCTTAGCCCTTGGGTCTGAGACTAACCTTTCTCGCCTTCCCACTGGGCAAAGATACTATATGTCTGGCCAATGTATATTTTGTGACCCTCAAGGCAGTCTCAGGGCCTGTTCACACTAGGCTTAACTTGATCCAGATTAAGTTAATCCAGACCAAGATAGCCAGAACACAGGTAACTCTTGCATTCACACTGGAGTTGATTTTTTAGCAACTTAAACTGTATTAAACTTGAAAGCAAAGAAATCAAAACACTGTAAGTGATGTTATTTATTATGACATAATATTTAATCCACATTTTTAGCTCATAAAACAGTTTAATCTGGATTAACTTGATCTAAATAAAGGTAATGTGGATCAAGTTAATCCGAATTAACCTTAACCCAGTGGGAATGCAATTTGACTTTAGTCACATTTACCGAGTTAATCCAGATCAACTTTGGTAGTGTGAACAGGCCCTTAGTGAGGGAGTAAATAAAGTGCCATGTAAAGCTTAAATATATATCAGGGATTTGCTGCTGGCAAAAAACAACAAAAAACACTGAAATCTAACAGACAGTGATTCAGATCTTACCAGAAATCTAAGCAGAACCAGAGTCTTACATGTGGAAAATGAAGTCAAAATGTTGCCTCCTAAAATGAGGACATGAAGACCTAATAATTGTAATTACCTGAATTTGCATCTGTATTGTAGCTCATACTGGCAACATCCTTGTATCTAAAGGGTGTGGCATCACAATCTGAAATAAAAGACATTTTCTAATAATAAATGGGAGTGACCTATCAAAGTTTGATAACCAATCTCCACATATCATTCAGAAAAGTAATGCATAAGAAAAAACATGAACTTTATTAATTAAGCCACTTTAATGACTTAACATGAATCTTTACTTTGGCCAGATGGACATAAAAATAAACTAACTATACTGAATTAATCATAAATGACATAATTCATAGTGTTTTGTCAGTCAAAAGAAAATAATTTTTAATCTTAAATGTCAGGAAAACCTAGGCATCCTTTGCCTAAAAACCTGAGGGGATTGGGGCATTAAGGCGTGGGGATAATGTTCCATATTTAGAGGATGGACGTATATAACGTACATTAGTCATTGGCTCAGTGATTCCACCTAGATAACACCAAAAGTTTTGGAATTTGAATATTATCCTCTTTGAAATTCTTCTAGGTTTTTCAAAGTTCAGCAATAAAACTTGCCTCACTAATTGCACTGGTAATGTAGACTGTGCCAAAGGTTTCAGAATTTTTATTGCTGCACATAGGGTGGGCTACACTCCCCCAATCAGAAAATTCAACATTTTCTTCAAATCTGTTCAGTTTGCCACCCCAACACTATATAATTTCTCAGTCAATAAAGCAGGAAAGGACAAGTTCCATGGGCATCCCAGGGGTTTGGCCCCACCCCACTCATTTTAAAAAATTACAAGTTATCTCAAAAATGGATAAGGTCACCAACCATAAACCATCTATAATATTAATGGGTCTGAAAGTTGCCTAAAGATGGGGGCATAAAAAATTTGCTTTCATGTTGCATTTTTATCAATTTTCAAGAAACGCAATACATAATGACCCTTCAGCATGACATGTGAAATAAACAGCAGCAAACATGTTGCATGAAAATAACCCTGTACCAACCCATAGAAAACATACCAATAAATAAGATACATACAAGTACAATATGGTTGAGATCCTGGGAGGAGACATTCTCTAGTTTCCAAATTATGGAGTTCTGAGTTTGACTGCGCACATGTGTTTGCATGTCCATCAACTGTGGTGTATGCATTGTCACAACTTCGTGTTCTCGTCTGTATTCCTCTGCCACAAGATAGTGAACAAGAGGACCATGATCCCCATACGGCCCACTGTGGAACTGAAATATAGGATATAAAATAACATCAATTCTTATATGTTGCAATGAATACTGTAAATTCAGAAATAAACACAATGTTTTTTATTATGACGAATAATATGAATGAGTGATAATAACAAAAATATATCGGTTAACTATATTTGCAAACAGGTTTTCTTAAAATTGCATTAATAAATCTGGCAATTTGGAATAAAGTATCACAATCACAAAAATAAATGAATGCAATAATTTCTGAATTTACAGTATCTGCATTCCCACTGGTTTAAAGAAAGTCCAGAAATTAAATGTTTCATAACCAAATACAGCCCAAAAAACCAAGACAGAGTGTGCTTCCATGACAACGTCGTTGGTGGTGCTCTTACTCAAAATAGTGACTGAGTAGGGATATGGCAATATTATATTCATTTAAGCTTACCATTCTTACATATTTCTGTTTGCTTACTTGTCAGAAATTAGTCTAGTCATTCTATGATAAACCTTAAACTAATTGCAACAGAATTTACTTTTGCATGTGCTTCTAATAAAGACTACTAGTTAAAACATACAAAAAGTCTTGAAAAATCGGAAGCGTTTTAAGTGGTTAATTTAGGGGTTAAAATTGTGGATTTGAAGACCCATAATTAATGTCCGGAACGGACAGCCGTAAATGCTAAGGGAGATAACTACAACAACAGTGTTGCATTGATTTTGTTTGATATGGTAATTTTGTCCTATTTTCAACTTTATTTTTATGTAAGAAGTAGTAAAATACAAGTAAGTAACCCGTAATAAGTATAACATACGATTTATTAACCAGTAGAAAGTGTCGCATTTACGAAAATATCAATTCTAATAAATTTAAGAATGACCGTGACATCATCACTCTCGTCTTTCCCCTGCTTGTTCAATGCCACGCAACCACAAATTTCTAGTGATCAATCATAATTTTCCCATTAATCAAATTTGATATAAATGGCCCCGTTAAAGATAAAAATGATGCAACGGATCAGAGCACTGGCGATAAAAATAAACTATGGAACACCCTCTTGGACAACAATTACCGCTAAAACTATTTTTAGACTTGGATAAAACTTATTGTAACAAAGTTATTGGATCACAATTTTGAATAATTTGTATCAATAAACCTTTGTAGAAACTTCACTTCTTTAAGGTATTAAACTATTAATAAGTGTGGACACAAAAATGTCTCACCTGTATATGCGGCTTTGACCCTATAAACGTGTGGGCACAATATTTTTTTATTTTAATATTCAGCAGGTAATACCACCAGGACATTTAAATAAAACAAATCAATAGTCAGAAATTGAAAACATGATTAAGAAAGTAAGTTATTGTTGATCAGTTATGAAACTTGACTGAAGTCGATGAACCATGAAAATGAGGTCAAGGGCTGTCATGTACTCCTAACAACCAATAAGCACATCCAATACTGTTGACCTACCACTTATTGTTACTGAGAATCAAAGCATAAAAAGTTGACCCTAGTCAATGGACTTTGAAAATGAGGTCACGGACATTAGATATTTGGTAGACTGTCATGTACTCCTAATGATCAATAAACACACCAAATATTGTTGATCTACCACTTATAGTAAGTGAGAAATAGACCAAAGCTTGAAAACTTGACCCTAGTCATGATCAATGGGCTGTGAAAATGAGGTCAAGGACAAAAGATATGTGACAGACTGACATGTACTCCTAATAATCAATAAGGACATCCAATATTGCTGATCTACCACTTATTGTAAATGAGAAATGGGCCTAAGCATGGAATCTTTACCCTAGTCAATGAACCGTGAAAATGAGGTCAAGGACAAAAGACATTTGGCAGACTGACATGTACTTCTAATCATATATAAGTATACCAAATATTGCTGACCTATCATATATAGTTACTAAGAAACTGACCTAAGCATGAAAACTTGACGCTGGAGTTTAAGAGTCATTGAACCATGCAAAGTTGGTCAAGGACCAATGTCATGTGGTTGGACGATAATTTCATATCACGAACTATATGCGCACTAACTTTGGTCATCCTAGCATTTATACTTTCATAGATTTATAGCTTTCAAAACAGTTAATGCCACTGCCGCCGGCGGAAAGTAATACCTTTGTCTCGCTTTCACGACTTCGCCGCTGACGAGACAATATATCAATAAAGTTTAATATTACAAAAATGTATGAATGTTTGAAATATATTACCTGCATAAAAATATACCAACACACGTCCCTATGCTCGAAAATTCATCAATGTTTTTATGTATCTAATCCCAATACCTGGATACACAAAGGAGGCTAGCAGCATATAAGTTTTTATATATAATGTATTTATACAATGTAACAAAGTCCTGTGTAAAACTAAAATTTGATAAATCATAGTTGCCAACCTCTGGCAATCAAAAATCATGTAATAACATGACACATTATGCATGCTTTTAATCTGAGATACAAAAATATCGGGTATGTCTCTAGTTTCAAGAAGCCACAAGCAAACTTATAATGATTTCAATAAAATGGATAAAGCTAATGTTCTCCACAAGGTTTTCAGTCAGGTCCGCAGGATTGAATTTTTGAACTGCTTGAAATACTGGAAACACGTTTATAGAATCGCACAATATTTACACAATATGGGAAAACATTTAACTTTGAAACCACTTGGTGGATCCTACTGTTGTAGACCCGAAGTCTCGGGGAGTATTCACAAGCCTGATTGGTTGATTGATTGAATGATGCTTAACCTCCATCAGTAAATATTTCATGCATATTCAGGACAAGAACAAGTTATCAATCAATAAATCATTAATGGGGGCTGGGGTCAGGTTGGGGAGTTTTCTAGCCACAGCAAGCCAAATTTGGACTGTTTGGGTAGGGGTGGGAAATTTAGCCTGAGTAACTGGTCACCAACAGACAACTCATTTAGAGCTGTTGCAAAGCGTTCTTTAGCGTGTTGAAAGCATGGCACAGAGTAACGTTACCATCCAAGATGGGTTGAGAATTTATACATCCCGTCCAACCAACGGACTCACCTTTAGCAGCAGTCCTACCTGCAGGCGAATAAACCGAACAGCCTATTTCTATACCCCAACCACCCTCGGGGTGTATCGTCTAACGAAAATTTTACCAAATATATTGGATTTTGACCCAAAATGTGTTGATTATATATGCATATAAGTGTACTGTATAACGTTAATATTTAAGTCATGATGCCTTTTTCCCTTGTTTCAGTGATTTTTTAATTAAAGTCATGTTTTAGCCCAAATATGGTATTTTGACATTTCTGATGTTATAAGACAGATTATATGTTATAGTGGAAAAAAATGCTTCCAAATTAGAGCAAATTTATTTCTCTTGTCATTTTTTATGGTTGCGCCATTCTTTTCCCAGTTTTTTTGTTATTTTTCAATCAAAAGTCAGGTTTTATCCCCAAAATGAGAATTCAACTTATCCGATTTTACAAGACTTTTGATAAATAAAAGCTAGAGGGCAAAATAAGCTTTCAAATGAGACCAGAAATATTTCTCTTGATATTTGTTTAAGGTTGAGTCATAATTTTCCCAGTATTTCGTAATTTTTTAATAAAAAGTCATGTTTTACCCCAAAAATGGTAGTTTAACTTCTCCAAATTTACAGGACTTTTACAATGTTAGGGTAAACATTTGAATCATAATGGCAACACAATAATAAATGAAAAAAGTTCTATCTTTTCTTGTTTGAATTAAAGATCTTAAAAACTGTTTTTCTGTTTTTAGTGATTTTTCAATAAAAAGTCAAGTTTTGGACCAAAAATGGTATTTTAGCTTTTTCAATTTTACAAGACATTTAATATGTTATAGTAGAAAAAATATGCTTCAAAATGAGACCAAAATTATTTCTCTTGCCATTTGTTTTGGTTCGAACCATCCTTTTTCCAATTATTTGTAATTTTTTAATAAAAAGTCATGTTTTACCCCGAAAAATGGTAGTTTGACTTTTCCAATTTTTTAAGGCATTTGATATGTTATAATGGGCAAAATAAGCTTTCAAATGAGATCAGAATGATTTGTCTTGCCATTTGTTTAAGGATGAGCTACCCTTTTTCCAGTTTTTCGTGCTTTTCAGTAAAAAGTCATGTTTTACCCCCAAAAATGGTAGTTTAACTTCTCCGAATATACAAGACTTTTGATATGATATAGTGGGCATAATAAGCTTTCAGATGAGACCAAAAATGTTTCTGTTGCAATTTGTTTAAGGTTGAGCCATATTTCATGTAGAATGACTGGACTATATCCCTAATATAAACTTACCAACAGGTAGTCCTAGTATATGGTCAGGACTAGGTAAAGCAAAGCGAAATCTCCTCGTGTCAGGGCTTATCTCCTATAAAATCACCATCATACTAATACAGTTTGTCATCAAAATATGCTATGCTTCTTTGACATATACATTAAAAGCATACAGATTTTTTTCATTTTAATGATCTAAAACATACAATATAACATGTATATGGTTAAAATTAATAGTTCTTTTTCTTTTTTTTCTCTCTACCAGACTTAATCAACTCTAGATCTGTACAAACACAAACTCTCCTGACTCTTGTATTTCAATTCTATGTGTAATCACTGAATCAACATGAACCTGCTTAGAATGGAATTAACAGTATTGTATTTGAAGATTTGCCAGCATCAATTGACGATTTGATGGTTACAAATTAAGTTTACTGGCAACGCGTTAACTCCTAATTCTTAAAAGAAGAGTTGTAATTTGACAAATTTGACAATGTTACCATGTTCATAGCATATATTTTGTTTAATTTTCTCAGCACAATATTGTTATACATTTAAATTCTTGATTTTATGCCTTTTGAGAAATAATTCTGAAAACTAAAATAGTATTCTTTCCTTCATGGCAGACAAAACCCTTTCATACAAAATTTTCGACAATACAGAAGGAACCAGCCCCCTCCCACCTGGAAAAAATTTAAATCCACAACACAAAAATGAGCACATTCATGAGATGTGACATATCATTTTTTACATAATCTGACCCCAACTGTATCATAGTTTACATTAAAAAATTCTTGATAGGTATCACAACACCCTGTTGTTTTAAACCTGAGTAGCAACCATCCTTAAATAAAGAACACATACTAAACTGCTACACAAGTATCATGAGTACCGTATTCCCCTTTTAAAGCACCCCCGCTGCTACAAGACCCCACTCACCATAATTTTGTTTGAAACTCTTAAGCGCCCCTCAAAATCCCACTGTTTCAAAGTTTTACAAGTTCAAAAGATAGAACATTCTTCGTGAAAAAAGGGAAATTCGATATATCAGGACACATTTAATGTAGGGGAGGTTAACTAGAATTTTTCATTTCAGACTTTTCAAAACTACGGTAACAGAAAATATTTCCAACCGGAGTTGATAATATTCTGGTAATCTGGATTTTATTGAATTCTACTAAGCACCCCGGTTTTATTTTTTTTTTTAAGGGCCCTAGCTATAGGCACTTAATACAAGAAAAACGGTATTTCAAATTCTCTTTTTGGTCACATATTAACCCCTAGAAATACATGTCAAAGATTGAATATTTTGTCTTATGTGACTACTAAACAAGTGAATGTTACCTCTTTATCAATGAGTTTCAGTGGATATTTTTTTTCCGGATTTTCTAATGTAATGGGGGATTTCTTCTTCTTGTTACCAAAAAGGAAGATCTTGGCCAGTATAGCTGTCACTGCAACTATTCCAACACCAATCGCTACAGGTATACCCTGAAATATCAACAATATATATTCTATATATATATATACTAACACCAATCGCTACAGGTATACCCTGAACTATCAACAATATATATTTTATATATATATACTAACACCAATCGCTACAGGTACATGTATACCCTGAAATATCAACAATATATATTCTATATATATATACTAACACCAATCGCTACAGGTACATGTATACCATGAAATATCAACAATATATTTTCTATATATATACTAACACCAATCGCTACAGGTATACCCTGAAATATCAACAATATATATTCTATATATATATACTAACACCAATCGCTACAGGTATACCCTGAAATATCAACAATATATATTCTATATATATATACTAAC
>JARWCS010154424.1:0-14433 GCA_034783895.1 Geukensia demissa | reverse complement strand
ACTCATAAACGACCTTGTCATCGCAACTCCTCTGAAACTACCCAACCAAATTCAACGAAACTTGGTATACAGTAAGACCATCAGCGAGCGATGCAGGTCCAGACATCATTAGGTCTCACTTGTTTCTCTTATTTGTCCAATATTTCAAGTTTGTCTTTAACTGCTTAAGTAAAAGAGGAAATGCTGATTTAGCTAATTTTAGTTTTTTAAGAATAAACTCTATACAGGAGAACCATGTACAAATGTTATTTTGATGAAGTTCTTTGTTACACATAAAAGTATCATACAGTAATCCACTCTCATGATTAAATAATCTATGGTAATATTTAAGCATTGACATAATAACAATAAAGAACATTGGATATCTCCCCAATTCAGACATAACAGCAAAATTACTTGACTTTTTATTGACACCTAAAATATATTTCAGGAATTTGATATGCGAATTTTCGCAATAATGATTTTCAAACACTTTTTTTAAAAATACATAAGATTGATTCTGCCCGTTACGTTACATACCGCGTGCTTTAGTTAATTCAGTGAATATCTGTCAATAATTACATTGATAACATGTGCATATTGACCAGCTGCAATCTGTCAATCAAATTACTTTTTATATCTGATTTATAGTTTGGTTTGCTATAACACTAGCATATACAATTTTATCCTGCAATTAAGCGTTTTATTATATAAATACGAATGACGAATATTGCAAAGTGATATTCGTACAGTAGCATAATATTGTCTCCTGTTATTCCAACGCATTGTGATCGAGCCGGAATACCAGCTGACTGGCGTCTTCAAATACGTCCGCGTTCCTAAGAAATGTAGAAATGATGAAACGATTCAACAATTTTAGAGAAGGAATCGTCCATTGTTCTACCTTTAAAGAATTGGAGGATAAAAACAATACATGTACATTGCCGTAAAATGTCAAATTCATTTGTACTCGCTGCGAAACGGTAAAAACGCTCGGCGAAGCCTCGCGACATTTTACCCGTTTCTGAAGCTCTTACAAATAAATTTGATATTTTCCGGCAATGTACGTGTATTGTATATTTAGTTGACTTGGTTAATTCACAGGAAAAGAAACATCTGTATCTGTGAAACGGATATTCCATAACGGCGACAAAATTGTGGTGTGGACCGTAAAATTTCTGCATTGATGACTTCAACCGTGGAGCAACATAGCACTGGCTGAGCATTGTTTGTTTCATAATTGTTCATTTTTATGAAAAAGTTTCTATTTCTGACTTATTTTTAAAAATACCGTATCAAAATATGGCAACACTTAGTTTTTAGAATAGGCAGGTCTAAACTTTTAAAAGAAAAAGGACGACACTTTTAGATACAAATGGACAAATTCTGCATTAATTGTAATGAATTGGATGATGAATTCTAATTCTTTTATATTGTCATATTAATGATTCTGTTAATAATTATAACTGTTGCGTCTTTCTTTAAACAGTTATTACAGCTGAGTGAAGGTATAATTCTGTCATATATTTTTTATGTTTATAGAACCTCAAAACTTCATTGGTATCTTATTCGTTTGTGTTCTATTTTAATGCTAAAATCCAAATGGGTTGACTGTCTGCATTAAATAAAATAAAAATCAATACAATAATTGTACATTTTTATTAGGAGGCTTGTATTTCCCTTCTGAGTTGTTTTTGAAATTCAATATCAAAAATGGTCTGCCAACCATTCATTAACTATACACAGCCAAAACACCATTTGAAGCACACCTTGTAATGCACCCAGGATTAACATTGCAAGCACTGAGGGATGTCACAGCTATACATCGATTAAATTCCGGCTGTACAGCTTGATAACTACTTAAGGTTATATTACAAGTACTTAAATCAGCAGCTACTTGAGTCAGCTGATAATTGCAGGTTGTCAGTTGTTGATTACACGTGTTTTGTTGTGCTTCCAAGCTATCTATTTGCTCCTGTAGTGTTTGAAGTTGCGTCAAACATTCGATTAGTCCACCCTTGATTGGCTTGGTTATATCACTTGATCCTGGAAAATTGTAGTGAAAGTGTGTTATCGAAAGAAAACAATACCGATGCTGAAAGTCGATATATCTTACAAAAATGCTTGAAATAATATTTGAAGAGAAGAAAAAGTTGTCCAAAATTAACTCCAATTTACATTCAATATCTAAACACAGTAAAAGCAATCTCTGTTTACCGTATTGACGTTTTCTTTCCATAGAACTATGTCTTTGAAAAATGACATGTTTTCTATAGTTTTTGTTTGAAAAAAAGTTAATACAGGCAAACCAGCACCCACGCAACTTAAACCCAACATTACTGTTACGTTGTATTTAGGTAAAGAGCAACAAAAGAGTTTTTAAGTTTGTATAAACGTAAAAAAAACAAACGTTATTAGCTAGTATATACAATGCTATATTTTTGGAATTTTTTCTTTTAAAATGTTTATATGGACATGAAAAGATACGGGTTAAATGTCAGAGAGACTGCACTCAAACCTCGAGAAAAACAGTAAATCTAGAGTTTTAGCCTCAAGGCCATCAGCAAGAGTGGAAAACCATTCTTTGTAATATGCTGTAAATCGTACCAAATAAAATATTGTATTTAAGTAAAACTATACTCCTGACTTAGGACAGGCACATTAGACATGTGATGGGGTTAATCTAGTTTAGTGGGTACACGACCCACCCCACCCAAACGAACGGTAAAAGGAAAAATCAAAACATCATACATAACCGAAGAACTATAAAAACCGAACAGGAAGTCACCCAATCCGACATAAGAGAACCTTAATTACAATAAATATACTAATCAAAAATACATGCAAGAACAAGATACCTCTCTAATGAATGCTCAGGGTTAGATTCCTGATGATTAGACATCAAGCCTCTCAATATAAAATGCCGTTACAGAGAGTTTGCCTTACGATTTAAAACTGTGTTGTTTCTACAATTATAGAAAAATTTACTTGTTTCTAAATGTTACATTTTGAGACTAAAAAGATTTTGCCATACAATTTAATTCTATCATCTCCTTTTTCTATACTTGTAGATATCTTATAAATCAAAAATTTCTACAAGATGCCATAGGACCTTTAATAATGGACACATGTCCTTACCCTGTAAAAGAAAGCTGTAAAGGCCGAAGAAATGTGATGATATTCAAATGTAACAACTATCGGCCAAATGGGTAAACAATGTAAAACTAGTAACACAAATAAAAACGACATCCACTGCATTTTAACCACTTGTGGTAGAAAGACAAAATATTGTTAACGATGTTAATGTGAAGTTTTAAAATCAGAACCAAGCTTACCTGTTGCAGTCTGGAAAACAAGTACAAGAAACATCATTGCCATTGAACACATTTTGCTTTCTTTTGCAAGACCACCGAAATTGTACAAAATGATATTTGACAAGTTGCAAGCTGCCTTAATGTATATATATATAATTGTACTACAACAATTTGGTGACAGATTGCTTTGAAAAAAATACATTGATTTGTAAAAAAAAATTAATAATCAGTAGCGTAAAAAGACGAAAATATCAAATAACAGCTTGCAAAATCAGCTATAACGGGTTACCTTTTTTACGGTTTTTCTTTTAAATATCTGATAATTTTGTTTTTAAAAATATCGAATAACAATGGTACAATTTGAGACTAAATAAAATTTTGTTAATATTAAATTCTGTCAAATTAATAACACAATAGTATAATTAAATAAAAAGAATATAGATTGGCGAAGGAAACAAATTTTTCTTGAATTCGTATCATATGCATTGTATATTAAGCACCAAACAATCAATAGATATATATTATTAATGTCAGATATATCGTATATGAAAGGTATAAGTATGTAGTTGATTGTCTTTCTATACACCATACACGATAGTTAAGGATACTTAAGAATTAGAAATATCTGAAAATCGGTAGAGTGAGTGTAGACATTTTACTCTCTTGTTTAATTTTGTCCTAAGCGAGTTTAACTCCTGAAATCAGTGATATGTTGATAACATTCAGTTTCATAAGCATTCAATGATACAAAAAATGTGTGTAACTATTATTAAGAAGCTTCTTTAAATTGATTGTGTACTCAAATCGAAAAACTATTTTAAATATTTATGTTCCTTTACATATCTTCATCCATAAAATACAACAAATGTTTAAAAAATACATAAGGTGAATTTTGGTATCCTGTATGTACATTTCAATGAGTAAAATCTCATCAGTGGCCTTAGACTCAAACATAGGATGTCCAAGATTTAAACAAAGCAATGCAGCACTCAAATACAAACAAATCAAAAAAGGAAGCCAAATCTGACCGCAAGGACAACTACTAAGTGCAATACTTCTCAGAGGCTTTTCAGTGCTTTAACATTTTAACAAATGCAGCAAATTTCTGTTAAACATTGTTTGATTTATTTCATGTTAGAGAAGTCTGATAACGGCTGATGAATATCATATTATTCTTACATAGCCTTGTTTGTGTTCTAATAAGCGCAGTCACCTTGATGAAGAAGGACGTGGGATGCTAGCCGGTTGGTTAAAACCAAAGGAAAAATGAGTAGTTGCTTCTTCGGTAAGAATCAGCAGCCAGAAGTAAGAGCAAAGACTGGTCAAATCATAATGAAATGTATGGGTAAACGGCATTCTTCCTTCGGATGGTTGCTAAAAACGTTAGGTTAGAATTGGTGTCTTCGTCTCATACAAAAAGATTCGTCATTACTGAGTAACATGCTATCCTTCTGAATATGCATGAAATAATTGCCGCTGGACATTATGCAATATTTACTCAATATTTAAATCCTAGAAAATTGTAATAACCAATTTGTATGCATTCAATAAAGTTACATAAAGAAAACAAAATATTAATATGTATCTAATCAAACTGCAGCAATCAAATTCTGGAAATTAAACATTCTAAAGTTAACACAATATCTCTATATCCCTAATATGTGTTCGTTTTTGTACCTATCTATGATGTATCTACTGATGACAATTGAATAATCATTGTACCGTTTACATTATATATTGTGTTTTATATTATATAAAATATCTGTATTTCCCCTTTCATTGTCGAAGTTGTGTCATACATTTATACGATATCTATCCTTTTTTATAGACACCAAATGTTGTATTTTCGTAACAATCAACACTTTCGACAAAATCTCTATTTTTATTCATATATGGTTGACTGGTACGAAATATCCATTTCATAAATGACAATGGATATCTTTCCAATTTCGTAATTTGAAATCCTTTCCTATACCGGTTGTGACTAACGTCGAATATTTGACTCTTCACTGGTTTTGTCTACTGAGTAAAACGACGGATGCAACTAGTGGAGTAGGAGTTGATTATCCTTCCGGAGCATCTGAACTCACCCTGGTTTTTAGGGTTCCTGTTACTCCAGGTCTAGTTTTCAGTAAAGTGTTGCGTGTTTTATGCTTGTCGTTCGTTTCATTTTGTTGTCCAAGGTCTTGTCTCTCCTCTGATTTATCGATTTCTGTTTGCCCCGTTGGTGTCTTCGCATTCCTTGCAAATGCTTCAATACCATGCTTCAACCAACCGCCTCGCTGGTGTAATGGTTAGTCTGTTTGTCTCCAGTATGACAGGTCTTGGCTTTATCCTTGGGCGGAAACCAATGATTTAACATTTTTAGTTGATATCTTTCCGCTAGGCATACAGCGTTTAGGAGTAAGAACAGGTTGTCCTTAATATGAATGAAATATTGGCATATGAACGTTAAGGAATAATCAGTCAATCAATCTGGAAACTCTATGTTTAACTTGTCGATGTCGTTCCAAGTTTTATTAACTGTAGTTTCCGTTGTTGATAACTCGCTTTAAACAAGCGCTCGAATGCCGTTAAAATTGCCAAAATACAATAGGGAATAATCTATTACATACAAGAGCACAAATATTTAAAGTCTCAAAGAAAACCACAAACAGTGCAATCAGCCAACAAAGACGTTTATACTAAACAAAAAACATTCACTGTCCGACTGAGAGCCTTAATTTACTCTGAAGGACGTTAAAAACTTTCACCCCCACATCAAACATTTTCAAATGAAACAAGGCAAACTATGTATTGATAAGTCCAGTGTAGAATACCCACAAGAGAGATCAAAAGTGCATAATCCAAAGAGAAAAGACAAATTTGTGCCTTTTGGAATGCCAACGGTCTGTTGAAAACTCGGCCACCAAAGTCTACAAAAATGTTGTCAACCAGAAAGTCCAGCATTTTGCCAATATAACCTTCATTGTATTTATTAATGTATGCTTCATGAACTGAGTCTCTCACTTTTTCTTATTGTTTAAAAATCCTTTTATGGAATATTTATCATTCTTCTAAAATGTAATGTACAAAAACGTCCGGAAATTTTGTAGATTTCTGATTTTTTATATATGCTCCTAGTTTTTCTCCACTCATTGTACCTCATTAGAAAAACTTGAAAAAAATTTTTGTCGTTTTCCATTATATCTGTTTTTGCTCAAAGGATTTATGAATTTCAGAAAATGAAAGATATTTTGATAGATTTAATATCAATTGGTATAATTATTAATGCGCGAAATAAGTAAAATAAGCTAGGTGGTACCAGAAATACAAAATTTTAGACATTGTTGGAACTTTAATTTTTGTTGCCGGTAAGATAGTTGAATCACTTTCCTAAATACCTTGTGAGATTTTGTTATTTTTCTAAGAATGAACAGCCAATACACGAGAGACTCAGCTCATGAAACGTACATTAGCACAAGTAAGTGTGTGCTCTAACAAAGTTAGATATCATTTGACCTTAAACCAAATATTTATATCTTGGATTTCAATTTTGTTTAACAAAACACTAATTTACCAATTTTTTAAGACGGTCTTTAATTTGTGAATGAGGGATCGTTTTATAAAGGGTAGAAAAGTCAAACGTTTGAATACATTTTAAAGAATCGGATTTGAGGTCTTGAAGCAAATCTACATCATGACCAACTACAGACAAGCTATCGTTGATCTTAACATGAAAAACTGTCCATTGTTTTCGTTCTATTGTCAAACAAACAATATTCAAACAACAGTGGAAATGTAAACCAAATAAGAACATCCAGTTGTAAACAAATCAAAGTTTACAAAAGCGAAATGTCTTTGTTAATAACGTTATCATTGATTCCGATGGAAGATTAAAATATTTCTATGGATTGTATTTAATTATAATATTTGTAAATGAAGTAGTGTTTAAGATCGTCTAATTATTTCGCAATTATGGTATAAACATACATAAAAATGTGAGATGCGACATGATTGTCCATGAGACAGCTATTCATCAAATGACACCACACCATAACGGATGCTGTAAGAGTCCCCGAAATACAAAATTTCAAAATATTAATAAAACACGACAATCGACCGATTGTATTGAAAAATTGGTGAACAAATAACAGTAAATGTCTTATCAAACAAAACAACCACTGGACTACAGATTTCTGGCTTGTAACAGGAACATTAGTATGTGGCGGGGTTAAACCGGTTGGTGAGCTCTCAACCCTCCTGCTAACCTGGGACTGTGGTATGACAACAACAGCAATAAAAACACACTATAAAAATCGGTTGAAATATAAAATATTAGCAAGCAACTAACTACAATAAAGTTAGACAAAAAATAAAAGAATAATGAAGAGTGATCTTAGTTGAGTCGACATTTCTAACGTTTCAGTGACGTCCTGTGGTCAATAAGAAAAGATGAAATAATTGCAAGTATATCTGAACAATACCAGATTTACTGGTATCATTTGATTTTGAAACAAAGTTATAAATGTACACCAAATAAATCAAGTAAGGCCAGTTCAAATTAATTTCAAGTTCTTCGGATGTTTTTTGTTATAAAAACAGGTGCGAGCGAGCGAAATTTCTTGTTTTAATTTTGTTCTTGAAACGGCAAAATATTGTAACGGAACCTTAAATATTGATGCGAAAACAACAATTTATTTTTTTCTTTCATTTTTCTACTTTGTTACGAAGTAGCGAGCAAATTTTTAATTTCACATCTAGGAATAACTATAAAAATTTCTAAAAAGTGAGATAAAAGTGGGGCAAGTAAAGTTTTGGGGAAACTTTAACCCATAATATTAGAAGCGAGCGATTCCAAAGAAGTATTAATTAATTCGAAGTGGCTTAATTATATGAAAGCCTGAAGAATAAATTATATCATGTAAGATACTGTTTGTAAAATGATTCACTTAAATATCATGCAAGTAGACAAAAAGGTCGTAAATCGTACATTCATGATAAAAAATACCAATAGAATTGGAAGGGTTGAGATCTTTCTCAACTAGTTAAAACTTATCACATGTCTAATGTGTCAGTCCCAAGTCGGTCAATTGTTGTCATGGCTTGTTTGTGTGTTAAATGTTATGCTAGATGTCCCTTTTTGATAATTTTTAGAAAAAACAATTCGAAGAAACCAAAGGGGCAGACCAAAATTGTTAAATCAGAAGATAGACAAGACCGTTACCAACAAAAAAAAAGAAACGAAAGATAAACAAACGAATGATTAATACAGTACACACAGGAATACACTGAAATTTAAAGCTAGAGTAATACAAACCCTACAAAAACCAGGGTGAGTTCAGGTGCTCTGGAAGGGTAAGCAGCTCCTGCTCCACAAGTCGTCGTGTTACTCAGTAGACAAAGCCAGTGTATAGTTGTTAGTTACAATCAGTATAGGAACGGATTTGTTGTCACGACTGTGGGAAGATATCCATTGTCATTTATGTATGGATATTTCGTATCGGTCAACCAAATCATGAGGGCAACCGAAAATTTTCCGGTGTGATGCATTTAATCTTTCCTTGAGACACCCTTGTTTCAGTAGCTTGCTTGTCAGAACCAACCAATAAGAATTTGATAGGAAGCACACGATTTGGAATAGCGTATCAACTAAGAAATATACACTTCGTTTTCAGGTTCGGCTAAAAATGTTCCTAGACATGAACGGAAAGATTACAATGGAAAAATCAGAGTAATATCTCTTGTCATAACGTTTGTTCTGAACTCGTCCTTACTGTCAATTTATAGGGGTAAGTCAAGGTATAAGGCAGACCTTCCTATTAGTATCATTAATTTCAATTTAATTGGATAGATGAAGTCAACATAGTCCCAATCATTCAAAGTTGCATTCAAATCCAGTAGTTTCAGAGGAAAAGATTTTTTCAAAATGTTAACGACGACGACGAAGACGGACGCCAAGTGATTGTAAAAGCTCACATGGCCTTCGGCCAGGTGAACTAAAATGATAATTTTATCAAGTCTTGTTACCATAGACCATTGGTTAATTTCACCAACAAAATCAAGCAAATTGTAAACTTAAACAAATTAACATTACAGCCTATGGAGAATTTTTTTATTTCTAGTTAAAATGAATAAGTCGTGGCAGACTGACATGTTCAGCTAATAATCAATAAGCACACCCAATATTGTTGACTTATGAATTACAGTAAATATGAAATAGGCCTAAGGATGAAAACTTGCCCCTAGTCAATGGACCATCAAAATGAGGTCAAGGACAAAAGACATCTGGCAGACTGACATGTACTCCTAATAATGTATAAGCATACCCAATATTTCTGACCTATCATGAGAAATTGACCTAAGCATGAAAACTTGATGCTGGAGTTTAAGAGTTACTGAACCATGCAAAATAAGCCAATGTCATGCGGTTGGTCAATAATTTCATATCACAAACTATATGCACACTAACTTTGGTCATCCTTTCATTTATACATTCAGAGATATACAGCTCCAAGTTTCAATTTCTTGTAAGATAAATATCACAGACAAACAAACAAAATGATTATCAATAATGTGGCACCACTCATCTCTCCAGGACCCTAATAAGAGGAAAATTGGAACGGCAAAAACGTGGTTTTAATAAATATGTTGCCAAGGCAATATAAGTCTTGTACCATCTTATAAATTAAAGTAGTGACTTTCATAGAATAATTTGGTTGGGATACATGTATCAGTAAACTTATTTTTATTAAAATAAAATAAGCTATTGAAAATTATACACAGGCAAAACCATTAATTTATTTTGATTTTATTTAGGCAAACAAAAGGACGAGGGTCGTTAAGGCCCATTCTTGGCCAAAGAATTTGCCTAAAAATTGAAATTGGCTAATATCTATTATTTTATATTTCTGTATTGAAAAATATAAAAAGAAAATCCAACAGAATTTTTAGTTTAATTAGTTCTACAATGTTCACATGACACATAGAAAATGCTTTAAATGTGGAAATACTAAGAAATTAATTAATTTGATGAAATATTTGATATCATTTTGTCGATTTTAAAATAGATCGCAAAAACATCACAACCGAACTTTGCACAATTAAAGATCTATCAAGTTCAAATGTTTGGTTAAAATATATTCGTGATGTTTTTGTGCGATCATATCTATTTTGAAAAAAAAACACCCCCAAAAATTGAGTTTTTTTAACGAAAATGTTAAATTCTTGTCAAAATAGTCAAATATACCCTTTTATTTTAAATGACGAAAAGTATAACAAGAAAAAGTCATGGATTTTCAAAACACGATTTTAAAACAGCATTTTCACAACAACTTATTTTTGTGTAATAAAATCTTAATTTTGGGCCAAATATGGGGCTTAACGTACCTACTCCTTTTTATCACATATCTTCCATTTCGAAATTTTACAACAAGCCTTAAATATTTCTGGTATACAACCAATTACATGTACATGTATTTACTAGTATCATATCGTGTGTTGAGGTCACTCTTATCATAAACCGTTATGTTGAAAAAAAAACCTTTTTCGTTAGGTTAATTACAGTTATGTGATACCTATGATAAAAGACTTGTATGCAATAATAGGAATCTTGCTAACTTTGTCTCATTTCATTCAGGCAACTTGTTTGTTAACCTATAAACATGTTTGTTATGTCTAATGACAGAAATGAATACCTTTAAACTTATATTTAATGTTCTTTATATTTAGTTTTGTTTACTAAAAATCCACAAGACCATTAGGTAATCCACTTTACAATTTATTGTTAACACTTCTGTACAGGTATACGTGTTTATACATAATATAATTAACTTCATCCATGCAGGTTGTACAAACAAGTCTGAAGAAACAGGTATTACAATTTCCATATTTAACTGGTTATCATATATAGCTAGGGTTGGTGGTAAAACAGTAACTTCGATGGTATCAGTCATCTCACATGTGTCTTTATCTTTTTTCTCTTTAGTATTGCATTTTGCAACCTTTCTTTCAAAGGGCGTTTATAGTTGTTTCTGGGAAACAAAGTAGGCACAGGGTGCAATTCCGTGTGTTAAGAGTCAACAGAAACTCTGTGGTGTCCTTTAAGAGCAAAATTTGCCCTGTTTATCATCTGGAGTCACTGTCTCCGGTTACCGCTTTCCTTTTTTTTGCCGTAGCAAATGAACAAAACTGTACACCTTCCATCCAAGGTTACTTTTATAGGTTAGCCTTCTTCCTACCCTCGGCAGTACAATCAGGCACTGCACATCAAAACTTTGAAGGGGTGTCAACATCTTTTTGTGCTGTTGATGAAGCCATTAGGTAGAACTTAGAGGATAATAACGATTTCTGGCTTTACGAAGAAAATACCGCCATGCCTAATATATCCAATCGGATCACGCTCGGTTATTTTCGACTATCTTTGTAAACGTTGCCTCGGAAAGAAGTGGTATTATGGCCAGAATTTCGGGACAAATTTGATGCGTTCAGACCGGATGTCCATGTGTATGAGATCTAGTTCTGAATACCCAGCCATAGATCTTCTGACTTTGTAGGAAAACAAAATAAAGTAAATTTGAAAATGACAACTCTAAACACCATTTATTCTTGTTTAAACTACTTTCATTGCAATTTGAATTTAGACGTCACAATGGGATATCTGTCCTCATCATAACAAGATCGGGCGTACACAGCCGCTATGCCTGTTTAAGATATTTTTGAACATTCTGTATGCTTCATTATTGAACTAAATTCAACAAAAGTAAAGTTTCTTCAATCATCACACGTCTATTTTTCTGTCATGTATTATAATCTAATCAAAGTTTCAGCCGTTAATAAATATGACCGGGATAAATAGCTACTACTTCGGTCAGAGGCCACTTAACCAGATTTTATAACGGACATGACCGATGTGATCAGATTGGAGTCACGTCATCGGAAAAATAATTCCGGTCGGGATTCGGTATTTACGGACGATCTCGGAAAAAAAGTAGTAATATATCATCAGATTTGTTGCTTGGATGCAACAGATAATAGAAGAGTGATTAGGGCCAGTATTTAGCTCATTTCATGTGAGTCTTTGATACCATAACCTGGCGTCCATCGTTGTCATCTGGTGTCCACCGTCCGAAAACTTTTTTTTTAATTTGCCGACAGTACTATATACAAAATATCAAACACAAGGTTTAAACAAACAATGGGCACGGCATGATTTTGTTAAATGACATGGCTGTTTTAAAAAGCTTGAATTCAGCAGATAATAAACAGATGGACTGCTAGATAATTATTGATTAAGGCACTGGCCGAAAAAGAAAAAAAATGAAGACGTACACATTGAGCTAGTTATCTCAAGAATAAATACGCCATAACTATAAAATAAGAGCATACGTATTCAAGTACGGGGATATTTTCTACGTTCTCCACACAGCACTAGAAACTCTGTAATGAAATAGAAAAGGGGGAATATGTTGTAAATCTTCATGACACAAAAATCTCATACATAAACGCAAATTCCAAGCTAAGGAACAGCGCTTTGATTGCTGTTCTTTATCTCAAAAGTCACAGTGAGACCTTCAACATGGAATAAAAACTCGCACCTCACAGTAAGTTCAGGACGGCCCCCTGCAGTGTAATTGTAAAATTTTACATGACCGCCAATCTTTAAAAATCTTCTTGTAAGAATCCGTTGAAAGTTGAAATTTGATTTCTGGTTTCGTGTTGTTAAAACTTAGTATTGTGTCTTCCCCGGAAGACAAACATTAAAGAAAATACGTTTGGTTAATTTCCGATGAATGGTTAAGAAGGAGTAGCGGATTAGAACCTCTCTTTTCGGAATAATGCACCAAATAAGTCAAAATTGCAGTAAGAATTTACAGCATTAAATTATATATATAGATAAGACAGTCTGATTGCTTTTGAATTTTAGTGAAACTAGACACGGGAAAAAATTATGTACAGGAGCGTTTACATAATACCATTTGCTTAAATGTTGGTACGAACAGAACAAGCAAGTTCGACTGAGACCGCAATATTGGTTGGAGGATCGCGTTATCGGACACAGTTGTAAAAATAACCGCTCTGGTGACTATTTCATTAAAGTATGGTTTCACTGGACCAAGTTGTTCAAAACAAGATTTTTTAATGAATTACCACTAGGGTCCAATATCACACTTATTTGGGCCAATGCTGCCATCTTGGCTGACAAATGGGGTCAACAGACTAAATTCTGAAATGAATTCTCCTAGAGACCATTTAATCAAAGTTAGAACCAATGGAGGCATTAGTTAAAAACGACAAAGTTTTTTTTCTTTAAATGAATGTCTTATAGAGTCATTTATTTAAAACAAGTTTAGCTAAGGCGGCCATCCTTGTTGGCGGATGAGGGGGTTCCAATTGAGCATGTAGTTCCAGACAACTATTCTTTATGAATATCTCAAAGGTTATAAAAACTATTTTTGGCTGAGGTGGGCACCTTGTTTGAGGTCATTGGACATAGTTATGAAGGGGAACAACCTATGAACCGTTCTACCAATTTAAGGTTCTAACTAAGCAAGCGCCTCTAGAGGTTTTTTATTTAATTTCCCATAAGGCTCTGTGGTAAACTAAGTGGTCCGGGACCACAATTATTTGCCATGGTGCATTCTTTGGGAAAATAGGAAAATTTTAACGGAAATTGAAAAAATTGCACCATCCAAAACATGATAATCTTTCTTTCAGTCAAAGAATAGGGCCCGTCTGAAATAATATTTGAATTATAAAAAAATCTGTCAGTGCTAACTCAAAATAATGGCCAAAATATCTCTGTGGTGAGTAAAATTTTTCAGTACTCTTCAAACAACCTGAAATTTGACTTCATTGACAACGACCATATCAAAACCTTTATGTTAGACTGGCAAAAATTCTTCATAAAATCAACTACTTTGACCCTTCTTCTCCACATTTATACTGATTGAAAATATATAAATACAAAGTAGGGAAAAGAAAAAATGAAAAATACACTATTTTTTAAGGGGAATTATATTCGTGGAGAACGAGGTGGACACAAATTAATTGTGGTCCCGGACCTAATAGAGTGGAAAAAATGATCCGATTCAAATAAAACTTTGCATGTGTTAACTTTGTTATATAGCAAGTAAAATGGCAAAACTTCATCAAAATCTGT
>JARWCS010154315.1:0-14434 GCA_034783895.1 Geukensia demissa | reverse complement strand
ATCAAAAGTGCATAGTCCAAAGAGACAAGACAAATTTGAAACAAACTAAAAGATAAAACGAAAACAAAAAGAATAAAGGCTTCTTTACAAAACAGGAGTAGGATCAGGTGGTCCGGAAGGATAAGCATTCCCTGTCTTGCGCACTGCAGCCGTCGTGGAAACCTATAACTCTAATCCGGGTTAACGTTAATCCCAGAAGAGGTCATTGTTAAATTACCGGTAACAGGTCTATAACTAGTTTAGGTACACTTATACCATATGGATCAACCAATGTATGATGGCGACCATAGAATTTAAGGGGGTACGTCTTTAACCTTGATTGGATGTACATGTATACTTGTTGTTGAATACACCGAAAGGACAGCCAATTTTTTCGGGGGGAAAGATGCCAGTAGACGATTTGCTACAATTGTTTATAATCTAACAGTACCTCCAGATCTATGGATTTTGTAGTTGGTCCTTTAGCTTGTATACACTGTGTCCGACATCCTGGATCTCTTGCATTTCTGGTGTAGGTGAAAGTAGTGCCAGCTTCGTTAAAAACATTCTGTCTACTCAGACGATAATTCCCATTGAAAATGTAGTCACCGTCTGTTATTTTCAATGCTGAAAAAGATTAAATAATTATCATCTGTTATAAATAGAGTATCACTGTTCAACTCTTTATTTTATATTTTTTTGGGAGAACAATAGAGAATTTTTTTTTTTTTTTTTTTTTTTTTTGTCCAAGGAGGAAGCTAGAGAAAACGTGAGTCAAACCAATATACATGACAGTTTTTAAGTCATAGGCAAATCACGACAGAAAATTACTCGCAAGAAACAGAACAGAAGAACGACATGGATCTAACTAATAATTGTGGGTAAATATGAGTAGTCCGGAAGGGTTAACAGTTCCTGACATGATGCTCATAGTCAAATCGGTTAATGGTCATAACCTGGATAGAGAAAATAAAACTCTACTTTTAAACGCAAAATATTATTCTTCACCTGGGAAAACTTGTATTTTGTTACGGCGAATTAGATAGTTATGGCGAACGTAGAATTTTTAATGATAAAATTAAATTGTAGCACCAAAAAGTTATTTGTAAAATGATGCAACTACTCCTCCGGATGTATTCAACTTGGATACTATAGAGTATTATCTTATTTCACATCACTTATTATCAAAGACTGCCACTTTACATTAATAATCAGCGTCAACAAGACCATAAATATCGTATAACAGCTTACTGAAACTTAGGGTATCAAAAAACAAAATCGAGAGGTAATTCCGTTGATGGAGAATCTGAACGTAGACACTTTATACTGCATTGATGTAGCATCTGACGTTTTCTGTAAACTCCTTTGCGCCATATTTACGTGTGAATTGCTTGCTAGAAAGGGAACTTGTATAATATTCTCCACACGAAAGGATTTAATACATGAAATGACATGATACAACTAAATCATTTCAATGTCTGAAAGTTCATAAAGTTTTACGGCGTGCCATGAAGACTTATGTTTGAAAACTTGTTTTATTCTGCTAATTTATGTATGCCTAACCGGTGGAATCACTGCCAGACAAAAGAGAATTGTTTTCCATCTGCAATAGCTGTCAGGATTCCAATAGGTAATATATGATCATATTTGCCCATTTATCTATTATGAAAACTTCATTATTACGCGGAGATACGTAAGTCACAAACTTCTGCAAATCCAATATAATGCAGGAACAAAACTTTAATGCTCAGTCAATACATCTATTTATTTGCTGATAAAACATTAATAAAATGTATGTATTGAACAAACACAACGGTAGATACCAGGGTTTAAAAGATATCTTATTATTTATGGCAGCCTAAATGGGACTAAACACACCTTAAGAAAATATCCTGTTATCCGTCCATTTACACTGGCTTGTTATTTTGTCAGTATATAACACTTGTCCTACATATTTGTGTCTGGATGAATTGAGAAAACAGGACTACGTGTATTTGTAAATGTTTGTTAAATTTAAATTTATGGATTTCATTTCAGTTTGTTTTAGCTGCACTTTATATTTTTAGAAATATTTACATAATGAAACCAGACCTGAGTATGGGGAAGTGTATAATAAATCAAAATGGTTAATATGTATGGCGCATACATTCGGAATTTATATTTTTTATTTATGTCTGTATGTTAAAAAGGTTTGTTTGCCAAAGTACCAATATCGTAAGACGCTGAGTCAAGTAAACATGGTGAATACCTTAATGAAAAAGGACAAAGTTTTGCGAGAATAAATCTATTTTGAAATGATAAGTTCCCCCGCCTCATATAACCTCATATAAGCCTTAAAACATTTGATTTCTCCACCCTTTACATGACTTTTCACCATATAAATCCCCACAAATAGTTATGGTTCACCTTTCTTTTGTTTAAAAGATGGCAAACGCAGGTACAAATAATTGATTCTAGGAAGGACAAAACTTATTTCTGATTCCAAAAATAATAACTCTGAAGACGACATTGGAAGGATGCTTGATTTCTTGATTGACAACATTTTTGTATAACGTTTGGCGAAGGTGTTTAATATGACTATCGGCATTTCAACGGGAACCAAATCTTTACCCTTCTCGCGGATTTATTCATTTATTTATGAGAAGCTGACTTCACACAGAGCCTACTGCAGAGAAAAGTGAAAAGTTCTTTTGGTTTTACATTCCACTTTATAGATGTTCTTTCACTAAATTATTCTAAATTTGATGAATATGTTAACCCCATCTTTTCCATTGAACTTAAAACCAAGGATTCTATTCATCTAGAAATTGACAGTAAGGGTGGTTAAGAACGACAAGACAGATTACTTAAATTTTCCCATTGTAAACTTTCCGTTTATTTGTAGCAACATTTCAATCGCACTTGCATGCGGAGTATATACATGTATGTGATAGTTTATATGCTATTTCATGGCTCTGTAGAGGGTTGATGCTGACAATAAAGGAACTTAACCAAGGATTTCTCATGGAAAGATTAGAAAAAATATTTCGGTCGTCTTCATGATTCGGTTGACCGGTACTTAAAGGCACAACAGAAAGCGGTGATCATAAGAAGCTGGCCTAAACTTTGAGAAAATAGTCTTGTTTTATGGATAATTATTGTCAAATGATGATTTTAAAGAAGTGTTTTGTTTCCGTATAAACGTATCATAAAACTATCATAATTATGGAAAAAGTTTAATTGTACAAAAATAAATAATTGGTTAGCATGCTCGTTTTACATGTTTTATGTTTATTTTGTATAAAAAACTATCAATATTATTGAAAAAGTTTAATTGTTCAAAACTGAAAAGAAAATAGTTTCATGCTCCAATGTATAATGCAGGTAATATAACGTCTTGAAATGAGACAATTTATTGAATATCTCATTTAGGAGATTTAATATCTGTAAATTAGTACGTATACGGGTAGATTTCATCATGCCAACACTTTAACCCTATGTCAGAAAAACACCAGTACTCTAAATATACACATGTTTAACACCTAATATTCGGATAGTATTAATATTACCACGAAAACCACATTAACATAAGTCTCCTGTATAATGTCATTAAACGCAGCCTAAATTACAGCAACCACAATTGTAACAATGAAGACAGCATGGTTTCTGAATATCAAAACTGAAGGGAATACAAGTTTTAATTTTAAGAAATACTTGATACCTAAGTGAAGTGGTCAGTAGTGATTTTCATGTGATGAAGTAGGTCTTGATGACCGTTAAGCTTACTTGAACGACCAGGTAACTGATAATATCCATTAACTTACCATGTCATTACGGCTGTTATCTTATTTTAGTTTACAAATACATTAACAGAAATAGCTTTGATAACGCTGTATGTTTGTTAAATACCTTGTAAAATTATATCGACACAGCAAATCGTGTCCGAAGATGACAAATGACAAATGGTTAAGTCCGGGGCACACGCTGAATGTAAAATATTCTTTACTGTTGCATTAAATGATTTAAGTGTCATACTTTGTAAATAAATTTTACTAAATAAATATTTTGTAGGTCACAATCCGATTTTGACATTTTGATATTTTGTTTGAATTTCTAAATAAGGATAGAAATTTGATATATCACAAATATTACCAATATTTTGTTTAATTTATTTTCAATTTGGTGAGACACCTGTATATACAAATACACTGTACCAAAATCAAATATCGAGACCACATCGCAAAAAATTTTTTCGTCGTTTTTTAGTCGTTTGGAAAAATATTAACAGAAGACGGCTCACTCTTCACAATGATACATTTGTAAATTGCGACACATGTAATGTGAAATTAATTTTCAAAATGAATATATGTTGCATTCTACATTTGCAACATGGATATTGATAAAAAAAGAGAAGATACAGGTTTACCAGATGCATCGGTGCCAGTTACAAATACAAATATGGGTACATGTTTAAATGAAATGAATAAAGCCAAATTAATGAACAAATACAAACAACAAACTAAGCAATCTAAACGCAACATACTTTCAAGTTATTCCAAATATTTTCATTTTGAGAAATTTATTTGGCAGGTATCACATAATACCAATGCCATTTGAAGTGAGGCAGGGTATACATGTATTCACAGATAGATTTCATCATGTTGAACGCTTTTAACCATGACATACTTTAGCTTAAGTTAACCGTTTTGAGATATATGCGAAAATCTTCTGTCTGACCCCTATAATCTATTTTTAGCAACGGCACCCATGGCTTTCAACAGATCAATATTCCAAACATACACTTTCTGCAAAATATCCTAAGGAACAATCATACAAAGTTTCATTTAAATCCATTCTGTAGTTTCAGAGGAGAAGATTTTTTATACTATAACTCAGTTTTAGCTTCAGTTAACGGTTTTGAGATATTTGCGAAAATCTTCTGTCTGACCGCTATTTCTATTTTTAGTAACAGCAGCCATGTTTTTCAACATATCAAAAACCAAAAATTTGTTTTTAAATGTTAACGACGAGATTCATTAATTTTCTTGTTATGCTTACATTAAAAGTGCAAGACGCGATGCAGCATATTGGTTGATTTAACGTCCAATGGCAAATATTTCATGTAAATTCAGAACGAGAACAACTTCAACAATAATCAAAATTATCGAATGTGGGTGGGTTGGGACACAACAGGACATCTCCAAAATATGGGGCTAAATATAGGCCTAAAGCGCCTGCTCCTTTAGCTTTTTGTGGTGGTATCTTTCTTTCGAATCACAAATGGGATCTTTTGCGTGCATGGAGCGTGGCATTCTTCACACACGTTACCCACCATGGCCCATGGCTAGGTTGCCCGTATTATGACCCGGCAGCCCCCAACAAGAGGGCTCCCCTATCCGGCACCTTTGGATCGCACTGTGCCAGTTCTTTGGGTCGAGACCTGCAGACCACCCCAGTGCCCAGCTGCATATTAGAATTATTTTTACTTCATGTGTTATGTCAAAACAAATCCAAATATACCACGTTTCTTCAAAGGTGAGTAGAACGTTTAGTCAGGAGCTTCTAAACCCCTTGTTTAATATTGTCATAATTTATTTTTACCTAATTGTTATAGTGGCCAACCTTTTTTTGTAGATATACGACTGTCTGATTGATTTTTTTTTCATCTACGATGATTTTATCTCCTGCAGAGAATTGATTGATTGACTGTTGCTAAACGGCCAGTGGACAATATTTCATTCGTTTCCAGGACGGGAACAAGTTAACAAACAATAAATCAAAACGAAGGCTGTAAGTAAGGGACCGAGAAGGGGTGGGGGGGACTTTATGATTGCTACTGGAAAACTGCGGGTTGGATAAGTTCTGAAATTTAGCCTTTTAACTGGCCGCCTACTGGCCACTCAAAATGAGCAGTAACGCGATAAGAACGTGGCATTTTCTGAACACGGAGAGTCTTTAACGTCTCCCTCCGAACGGATTGTGAATTTATAAATCCCCCACAACCAGGGACGCCCCTTTTGGAGGACTAGTGCCTCCAGGACGGAGACACTTAGGCCTATTCTTTCCCCGGCAGATCTTTTGAGATTGGGAGGTCGTGCATTTATACATCCCACTCGAACCAACCAACGCCCCTTTAGCAGGGGTTCTACCTGCAGGCGAAGAAACCGAACGACCTATTTCTATACCCCATCCGCCCTCGGGTGTGAACAGTCAATTATCGTCTCACTGAGAAAAAATCAACGATCTTTTTTGCTGACGGATTTACATATAAGGAAGGCTATAATTTTGTATGACAGGTTGCTGTCAACAGTTCAACCAGATGTTTTGTTTAAATTTTATTCCAGCACAAATTTTGCGAAATATATTCCTTGTCCTCTTAAGTTAGATGAGATAACCTACTGATGAGAGGTTACTCCTTGAAATTTACATATAGCATAACCAAATTTTCCATATTTATTAAACATTGGTAATTTTGTATTTAGAAATGCTAGTTGATTTAATAAAGCAGCATTGGCTTCGGATATTCCCTGCAATAAGAAAAGCATTTGCGCCCGAAAGATCATTATTTTTTCTTTAATTAATGGTCTGATGGTGAAGGAGCAAACTGTGCCCAAAAGATTAATTATTGAATGAATGGTCTGATCAAGGAGGTCATATAACCTCCTTGGTCTGATTGTGAATGGGGAAATTTATTCAACAAATTTGTCTGTAAGAAGATCTGAAAAAATATAAATTAGAGTAATTTAAATCTTGGATTGACATGACTATATTTGGGGTCAAAGCCAGCCTTGTTGGTCTTCCGACGATTTCTGTCTGCCCCTTTGGTATCTTAGAATTCCTTTTATTGCTGGAGTTCAGGGCATCTTGAAATATGATTACTAGCATAAATTGAAATGGTAAAGTTATCTGGATATTTCACCTTCGTACATAAGTTTTTCAATATAAAAATCTAATTATACATATACTAGTTGAGTTGATAATATTTTTATGACGTTAACCAAAAAAAAAAGGTCTAGTAAATTTTACAGGGTAGTGATTTATAAAAAGTCAGTGAACCTTGGTAATTTCACTAATGAGTTGTACCTAATTTGTCCATAATTGGCTATATTACTGAATTCAATCTAGAGCAATTTTCTTATTTAAGAAATAAATCGTTTTCCCAAAGGCCCTTCATATGAAAGAATGTGATCAGAAATTCTTTTTAATTTTCACCGGTAAAGCCGATTGTTTGTTTGGGCAAGTTCGTAAGGACTTTTTAGATAAAATGTCTTTTGATGTTTTTCAAAATTCGTGATATTAAAACTATTGTTAGTGAAATACCTAAATAATTGCGGCTCCTTGACATCTCTGTGATATTAATGTTGCAGGCTCCTGCGGGAATACGACTTATTAGGTTATATCCATAGGACAAATATCGCCTAGTAAATATTCCAGATATAAGTTGACACGTGGAACTGTCTCCATTACATACACCACAATGGTCATAGATCGCTGGTGATCCAACTATACCATCACAGCCAACTGTCTGTAAAATAAAAAAGATTATAAATCAGCTAAATAAGAAAAATAAAATGGCAAGTAAAACCGCTTTTTATATAGATGCTGCTAGATACGACTTCCATGGGCTTCTGTCTCACTGCTGAAGGTCTTAACGGAGACAGAACCATAACAGCACTATACAGGAGCGTCTGGATCAATCATACATTATACCTGAATTAGTTTGTCATGAACTTGTACAATAAACTCATTTTAGATGTTAATATTGGTTGAAAGTACAATTTGATGTTTATTTAACTGTATCTTATATGTATATAGTTATTTGTTGAAGAAGTATTTTATGAATTAACTACGAACTTTAATGCAAGTTTCCTTCGGTAGCTCTTTGCACACTGGCATACAAATATAGGAAAAATTTGAGAAAATAGATGTATAGTAGTATTCATTAAAAGCATTTTTCTTTTGTTTTTGTAAAGTAAAGAAAATGGTTGAAAATAACAGGACGAGAAACGAATTCAGATCTGTACAAATGTAATGTTCGATTTCATTCATACTTGTCATTACAGGATGTTAGTGCTGTTGCGCAGAGTCAACTTAACGTTATAATTTTCACGTTTTGCGTCAAATACGGACAATTCGTTTAGTATGAAACTGACAGTTGTGGTGAAAATCATAATCTTTATATACACATATCACGGTATGTAGATCTTGTTAATCTGGTACTGATATCAAGAACAAATAAATGTTCGATAACAGCTCTCAGTGTGATGTATCTTACATAATACTGTCATCATTACTGTGACTGACAGCTCTTTGCTATTTTCAGGTCAGTCAAATTAAACCTGTATGACGTGCTTCTGTAGAAAATTCGCTCAAGTCAGAAAATCAATAGCTCTGTGGAGCACATGTCCTAAAGCTCGCCTGATACGTGATTATTTCTGAATGGGATTAATCCGATTACCCTTTCAGTCAGGATTCAACTAGGCAAATATATCTAGACCGAGACTGATTTCTACCCAAATTGCCCAATGGTCTCATGTAAAATAAGTTTAACAGTTTCCCAGACGTTTATACAAATGTTCGTCCCTGCTGTTTCAAATATTGATGGAAAGTGGTGATACCGTGTATTACTTTCAAAGGATCATCCCATATTTTTTATTCCAACAAACTATGTAATTTCAGACAAAAACTTTAAGTGCATATTCCATTCTGGGATCATATGTTTAATTATGAATAGGATCGAATGGGGTGGGCAGCATTTTCGGCTTGCATGGTCATCAGATACGACTCTCAAAAATTAAGGACCAACTCTATCACAATTCCATTATGATTGGTTCCACACAGGGGAAGTACGATATAGCTTATATATGACCAAAAATAAAATTTATATTTATGTCTTGAAAATACAAGATTACCAATGTTGAAAAAATATGGCGAATTTTGGAATGCTATATCCACATTTCAAGGAGTAATCTCTCATTAGTAGCATTAGAATCAAAATCCATTAACATATATTAAAAGAAGTACTAAAATTCAAACAAATTTAAATTGAAATAGGAACAAATCCCACGGTAGGGCAACTACTTAGTGCAATACGTTTCGAAGCCTTTTAAATTATCTGTGTACTAGCAATAATGTCGAAAATATCGTATATTTGTGCTAAATACTATAGAAAACAAGTTTGGACTGTGAGGGCATATCGAAGTCCACTTACACAGTATATTGTAAGTCCATGACGCATTTCTATGTTATGTTTATTCCTTGATTTTATCCATAATTTATACTTCGCCTTGAAAACAATTTTCGCAAAATTAAAGGAGCACAAGTGACCTTGTTCTATCTTGTCCTTTGGTCTTTTTTCTGTTGGGCAAATGGTTTTAGCTAAATTTTACCAAAGTGTGGTAAAAGGTTTAAACTTGTTCTTTGGTGGACTGGCTCATTGGGCACATTTCACCTATATATCCTTAGAATGATTCCTATATTAAAATAGCTTGTGTTCTATTTTACCGGTAACTGATTTCCGCACTGCCGACTTTACATTTGCGACCATCTCGAAATGACAAGCGGGATTCTCAAAGAAATGGCTCATAGAACATTTTAATGGCAGTTCTGACTGGAATTTTATTGGAATGTTTGAAGACTTGGCTGCATGTTTTCTGATTTTTAAAATCAGCGACCCACAAATCTTTGCCCTTAGGCAACACAATGGGCTAAAGATGTAACAATAATGTAACAACGTATAATAAAGTGTACACATTTCTTTTCTTCGTCGCGTTGCTTAAGTAAAAATGATTTCAAAACATATCCAGTCGGCAATAGCAAAATGTTGTTATTCATCCTAAAGAACTTACCTTGAATAAATCTTATATCAGTAATGATCGTAATCCATTTTAGATTTGGATTTAAAAAATTGAACAGGGTTGTTTATACAATAAAATTTGTTATAAAAAGAACGATTTTTCTTTTCCGATAGTTAACTTTCCGTATCTTGTTGGGGTCGTGCCTTTAGCTCCTTCGTATCGGGTTTACATTTCACAACTAGTTCTATTTACCTGTGTTTGCACCAAAGGTTCTGACTTTAATGATCGCAATCTATATCTATAGTTACATGTTAACTTTTGCAGCAGGGATACAGATATCGCAAGCGTCTCCAGATTTGACACGACATGGGTTATCACATCCTACGTTCTATGGAAACATTACCTATAAAGCTTACAAATTTAAAAGATGATCCCTTGAATCTCACCGTTCTGTTAAACAAACTTATCCACAATGGGTACAAGTTCGACGTTGTAGTCAAGACATTAAACTTGTTTTTGTTGGTACAGATATTAATAAACTGATCGCATCATTACACAAATGGTAATACATTTGGCATTGCAACCCTCTTGTCTTTCTTCACGTTCATTGACAACACAGTATTAAATCGTCAGACATAATGTGTTTGATAACATCTCGTGTTGAGGGGCTTGATCTTTTATCATCAGGAATCTCACCCCTGAACTTGCTTTTAGTAACTTCAAGCATTCATTACAGATGTATCTTCTTTTGCATGTATTTTTGTTAAGTATATTTATTGTAATAAAGGTACTCTCAAGTCGGATTCAGTGACTTTCTGTTTGATTTTTATTACTGGCTTTGTTTTCTAGTTTTCTTTTTCTTTTGAGCACTCATTGGGGGAGGGTTGGGTACACACTAAACTAGTTTAACTCCACCACATGTCTCCTATGCCTGTCCCACGTCAGGAATTGTGGTCAAAAGTTTGTCTTTGTGTTTATTGTTCTGTTACATGTACATTTTTGATAATATTCATGTACGAGCTGTATTATTATGCAATTGGTATTCCACCCTTGTTGAAGGCCTTGTGGAGACAACTGGATTTGAAAATTATTTTGTTTTTATATTTGGTTGGTGTGCTGATTCTCTGACATTTAACCCATTGCTGTTCATTTTCATATATGGTCATAAGTCTTTTGATGAATTGACTGTTGACCGGTCAAAAAGGAAGAAAAACAGCTACAATATTTAAAACGGACCGCAAATGATCGATAAAAAATAAAACCATATAAAAGAATAAAGATTTAAGAAGAAACACTTTACTTTATATAATTTACTTCGTGCATGCATGTGAAAAATACTAAATGGCACAAGTTTTCTACGTATACAAAACTGTATTTTTGTATTTTTAAAAGTATGAAGAAGTATAGGTAGTTATGAAACTGTTTTCAAAATGCCAGAAATAATTGAAAATATACGAAGTGCAGAGTTTTTCATTTTTCATCTATTGAAATATTACACTAGTAGTTCTAATTTCTACTTTAAACGATTATTTCATTTCTGTAAATGGTCTATGAATGTCTGAAAGGTGCAGAAGGGTAATATTCATCCAGATTACCTAACCAGTACCGCTTTTCAAGTTTTACTTTGAAATACTAGTGATGAAGGTAATTTACATTAAACACGCTTCATTATGACAATAACATATGCAAGTTTGTGTTGTTGAAGAATATATAAATATGAAATCCAACAAAAACAATTTCAACTAGAGACACAGAATGCTGAGTCTGTATCGCTCACCTGGCATTGGGCCAATCAGAAACAAGCATTAAATGACCAGTAATGGCCATGATTGTTGTTTAACATTATAAAAGATCTCCCATTTCCTGTTCAATATCCTTCAATTTGGCGTTTATAAGTATCAGCCAACCAGAAACATGAATCGTCCATGACGGCAATCTTTTTGTCCGATCGGGACAAAATGAGCAAATTTTAAAAAGGATCTTTCATAGATGCCTCTTGTAAAATATTCTTTCATTTGGCCTAGCGGTTTTAGAGGAAACAATATTTCATGCTTCAGCCAAGCAAAAACAAGAATCTTCCATGGCGGCCATATTTTAGTCCGATCAAGACTAAATGAGGAGACCTTATACAGGACATTACATAAAGGCCATTTAAATATTAATGCATTTGACTAAGCAGTTTCAAAGTACTGTATCAGCCAATCAGAAAAAAAATCGTTCATGTAGGCCATGTTTTTTCCGATCGTACAAAATGAGAAAATTTCGTAAACGAAGTTGCATAGATGTTTTGATATTTGGAATGGACCTCGCATAGAAGCTTCCTGTGAATTATTGTTCCATTGGGCACAGGATTTCAGAGGAGAAGATTTTAAGTTTCAGCAAATCAAGAACAAGAATCGCCCATATTAGCAATGTTTTGTCCGATCGGACAAAATGAGCTAATTTTGTAAAGAACCTTGAATAAATGCTTCCTGTTAAATGTTGTTCCATTTAGAAATATTGTTGTATTAGCCAAGCCATTTCATGATGACCATGTTTGTTGTCAGATCGGCCCAAAATGGGCAAACTTTGTATATGCTTCCTGTAAAGTTTGGTTCCTAGCGGTTTCAAAGGAGAATGTTACGGACGAACGATGAACGGACGACAAAACTTCACATGACCTTTGGCCAGGTGAGCTAATAATTATAAAATGGACTGAATTTACAACACATAATAAATCATATAATACAGTTATAGTCAAAAGTTAGGTAAATTGTGTTGTTGTTGATCTAGTTCGCGGTAACGCTCCCATTCCCAAGGACGACAAATAAAGATAAAGAATAAGGTATGCCAACAAATCGTTAATAACTTTGCTAAGGGGCGTCCATTTAAAAATACTCGACGATCCTGGAAGTGACCGGGGTTGAGTAAAAGGTTGTTCGGTTTCTCGACCAGCAAGAAGAACGCCGCCTACAGGGGCGTCCTTTCTTGTAACACTTATCATATGAGGCCAGCTGCACGGCTATTTTTCCCGCATCCTACCCTACCAAAATTTAGCATCCCGAGTATGCCCAAAAAATTTTTGACCTAATTCCAACCACGATGCATTTTAAGAATCGTGCTCGTACTGAATATTCCTGAGAGCGGTCCGGTTATAGAAGTATGCCGTTAAGGTTCTACGCCTCCAGGTGGAACAGAGATAAGACGATGGAATTTTATTGCCTCGGGATGCCAAATTTGGACAAGTTGGGTGAGGGAAGGATAATAAGCCTGAAGCAGTCATTTAGGTTCTCATTACGAGCTGTTTCAAGGGGAGTTTTAATGGGCTGAGAGCGCGGTGTGGCGGTAACGTTCCCGACCTTAGAAGTTAGTTGAGAAATTAGATATCTCAACCAACCAAAGGGCGCCCCTTTATGAAGAGTTCTTCCTCCTTGCGGAGAAACCGAGTAACCTTTTTCTAATCCCCGGCAAATCTCAGGGTGGTCAAATATTTACATATTCAAGGAGCGCACTTTTAGCAGGCATTCTTCCCTTGTATCATCTATTGTTTATTACTTGTTCTAGTCCTGAATATGCACAAAATTAAACGTTAAGGAACCAAAAATTAATCAATAGTCCTGAATTTCTGAAATATTTATTACAGGATGGTTAGCAACAATTTAAATTCATCCCATCAACTGTGTGTCGGAAATGCCATGCTATCGTATATCTCTGGCAGAGGTTTTACTCATTTAAATACAAATTAAAATATTTGTTTGGCAACCACATTTTAAACTGGTGATGGTAAAACGATGTATAAAAGTCGAGTGTATCTTACTTTCATAGAAATAGCTTATATTTCTCTTCTCAAGAGATTGGCTAAGGTTATTGAAAATATTGTTGATTTAAAAATATATCAGTTTTCTAAAATGATTACAAATGCGTCTTCATCTGATATACAAGGTTTATAGAAAGAGTAAACAAAGTTCCTGTTAAGTCGTTGTTAAGGATTAGCTAACTGTTTTCGTTTGATGGCTTAAAACATATCGTTTGTTGTGAACTTGTTTTATAAAGTTTGAATGCTTGGTTTGTTGTTTGACTGAGGCTTTGTGCACTATTCAGTAATATCTTAACTATTTCGTAGCGCGGTCAGTTTTGTGTTTGGAGTTAGCCGGAGGTTTACATAGAAGATGTACATGTGGTATTATTGTCAATGAGATAGTCACCCAAAATGTCCAAATTACATATAATTTAACATCATGTGTTGTACAAGGAGGTGCACGAACTCAATCCGCATTAAAGCATTTGGGTTACAGCGATTTGTAGTGACAAAATATTTGTTATGTGAAAGGGAATATATCATGACTACTAACGATGCAACACCTTTGGCGAAATGTCGCAAAAATATCAAAAAGTACAAGATTCGCACAAAAATCAGTCAATCTTTCTGCTGATTATCTCTCCACTATTTAATTACAATGCTGCTTAGTAAGGAAACGACTGAGTTAAGCATTTTTAATGAAAAGCGTAAGTCAAATCTAGCCCATTTTAATCTGTTAATCCCCAATCAGAACAGAATGTTTGGCTTTAGAATTTATTGTTTCTTTAAACTCAGCTTGATAGTGCCAGGATGGCAAACGTGGGTACATATTGATTTATTGTTTGCTAACTTGTTTCCGTCCTGAATATGCATGAAATATTTGCCACTGGACGTTAAACAA
>JARWCS010154097.1:0-14436 GCA_034783895.1 Geukensia demissa | reverse complement strand
AGCTGTAAAAGGCCCCGAAATGCAAATTGTGAAACTATACATAAAACACGACAATCGACCTAATCTAAAGCAAAAAGAAAGGAAGCCAATCTTAGTAAAATAGGATCTCTTTTCTTCGCAAGGAAAAAAGGAGGAGTAAGTGTGGAGAATTTTTTAATTAGATTGGATAAAATGATCCCTAAAACTCACTGTTCATTAAATCTATAAAGGTACAGATATTAGTTAAAGCATGAAAACTTTATTTTTGTCACAGACATTGATATTTATAAACTGATTGCTTCCTTACACAGATATTTATTAATTTGTCATTGCATCTTGTCTTTTATGACACCACGGTATCAAATCGTTGGTCATACATGTACTGTGTTCGATGACATCTTATGTTGAGAGGCTTGATGTTCTATCACCAGGAATTTCAGCCTGAGCTTGCTTACAGTACTGCGAACATTCGTTAGTGGGGTATTTTTTGCATGTAATTTTTTTTCAGTACATAATTATTTGGGAATTATTTGTCTGAATTAAAAAGAGGGGATATGAAATGAATGCCAGACAGCTGCAACCCATTCTAGAATTTTTCTAAATCTTCTTTAAATTATTGCGTTACACATGTTTTGCAGATGGAAAGGTGAAAATGTCTCAACAACGGAAGTAGCAAATGTCATCTCTGAACTTCCGTTTATATCGGATACATGCGTATATGGAGTGACAGTTCCAGGTATGTATAAGCTCGAATGGTGCTTTACGCCAATCCCAGTCAGTTCCAACAATGTTTTAGTTACATCGTGGTGTCAATTTCATTGATGGAAACCGTTATTGGAAGCTAACGGACAATCGTATTCATATGCGATTCAAGTGCACTTTTTTATATGGTACAAAAACAGATAGGTGTTTGGTATCATTGGTCAGGAAAGGGACTTTTTAATGAACTTCATTAACTTTCGACCACTAAGCCCCCTCCCATTCCATTGTCTTTGATAATATTCGACTGCTGCATGATCAGAGATCAAGATAAACTTTAGCCATATAATAAAAAGGTCATTACAACAAGCCTATCAAATTACTAAATGCAGTGCAGTATCGGGATTCAAACAGTCCCAATTTAACCAACGTCACTGTATGACAAAAACGCAATATCTGTAAACCAATATAGCCATTAAAGATAAGAGTTCATCCGAGGTCTAATAATTAAAAGTTGTTGAAGCATATTTTTAAGGTAAAAAGAGTCAAGTGGTAAATTTTTGTGCAATTGCAAGAGGATTCTCCGCCATTTTCAGTTTTGATATTTCTTAATTTTAAAGAAAGTAAATAAGAGTTTGCTGTTTTTGTTTCTCTAAAAAATGTATTTGCTATTTAATAGGTTGTGAGGGCCGCGCCGGAATGGCTGCAATCAATTTAGCAGATTCAGAGAAGAAACACCCGACAGATGAAATGATTATTAGTATAGGCGAAAAGTGCGTAAAAGACCTAGCCAACTATGCCATTCCAAGATTTATTAGATTTAGACAAGTTTTGGACATGACCTCAACTTTCAAACAACAGAAATCTATTCTGAAAAAAGAAGGCTTTGATCCAGATTTGTTACACGAACCTTTGTTTTGTTTTGATCTAAAAAATCAAAGGTATTGTTTTCTGGATCGAGAAATATTGAAAAAAATCAATAATCAAGAACTCAAATTGTAAATTTTAGTTAAAATGGCTCAAGTGTACTTTGAAAATATACGACCACAATTTATACTCAAATTGCAAAGTAACGTCCAGTCTACTCGTTACCAGGATATACATAATTGTGATTTTCAGGATATTGATACTAGGGTAAAATTACACTGATTTTGATAAAAATAAATAGTCCAAAAACGACAAGTCAACATTAATCAAAACTACAAATTCCTCGACATAACTAGAAGTCAGATTTTTTTGTTTAAACGAAGACTACGAAACCGTTTTTCACCGATTTTCCGTATTTGTTGAAACCCTTGCTTCCACACTTAAAAAATAACCCATTAAAAAGAAATATAATGTGTTATTTTTTGCAATGTTAGTTGGGTTTAAAACACATTTCGGACGAATACGTATTACCGCGTTTTTTGTTTGCTATTATCCAAGGTCTGATATTAACAACTTCTTGACACTTTTTATTAATTTATTGCTATAAATATACCTCTTAAATTCTTTTTTTTTAAATTACTTTAATGAAATTGACATTCCATTGACTATAACTGTTTTCCTGTGAACGAATAGCTAATTATTAAGTTGCCATATTGTTGGCTGATTAACTTTTTCCTAAATCCATAAATACATTTGTCTGCTTACAGTTGTATTTTTCCTTGTTTCTGAAGTTACCTAACGTCATTGTGTCTTTAAACACAAACAAATAAACTGTCTTCATTTGAAGACTGATAGCCTGGATGATCAGAAAACGACGGGATTAAACATACATTCTATGTCTAATAATTAGAGGACCAACTATAATATTGCTTTTATAGACCAGTAAACTATAATTAATACCTTTGTACATATGTAATTTTGTAAAGCATGTTTATATGTATTGTATCATATGTATATTTTTACTAAATTTGTAGAAATGTTTAATGATTTGCAATGTTCTGTACAACCCTGTGTCCATATCAATGGTGAAATATTGGTATACTAAATGCAAGTTTCACTGTCCAGCTTTCGACGTATGCAACATCTGATTCAATCAGATTTCGATTCAGAATTAAACTGAAGTTTTTCAGGCTTTCCTGACTCTATTATCTACAAAAAATTAAGAATGTTGTAAAAAACTCCATTTGATTCTAGTTATATTCGTTAACAAATACCAGTCTTCAATATCACTGCCAAAGATACAATATATACAATGTTGAAGAAATCTACCATGTCTGGTTTGAAGCTACAGTATGAATTACTGCATATATCTTTAACTTATAACTTAAAAGAAGAATTATCTTCTTAATTTTACTTTTTATAGCATCACGGCAATCTCGAAGCATAGTTTCTTTTCAATGGTTAAAATATTTTATATATACATGATGATTGTAGATATTTAATATAACGTAAGCATTTTTATCAATTGAAATTTTGCTTATAACATACCGTGTTTGATTCAATTAATTAATTTCAAATCAATAATAGTTATTTAATCTTACTATACGACTTCTTGTTTCCTCTTTTTGCTTTATTTTTCACATACCTCTCCTTTTTGAAGAATTATTAGCAAGTCTGAATCTAGGACGGTATTCAATCTGTGAGCAATCGTTAGTACTGTACTGTCATGAAAAGAGTTTTTGATTGTTTGCTGTATTAGTGAATCTGTATGGGAATCGACAGATGCTGTGGCTTCATCCAATATTAAGATCTAGATAGAAAAAAATCAGTTATATTCATGTTTTGCTAAACGTTTTACATTTCATATCGAAAGAGAGTCCAATTAAACAATACCCTTTCATTGACCTCTGTTTGCATTGTAATTGTATATATAGATCAAAATCAAACCAAACCAAACGTTTGATATTTAACTGTAGCACTAGTCCAATTTTAAATGATCAATTGTTGTTTCTCTTTCTTGTCTGTGTTTTAGGAGTTTTAAAACGAATAGTAATATTCACATTATCGCAACCCGTCATAAGACACCTACTGAATTATAAAAACTTGTATTTTTTCTTTTATATGTTTTTAGATAAATCTTAGCCTAGGGATCCATTCATTGAATTAATTTCTACCTTCTATTCGAGACCAATGAATACTGTTCATTACCCAGTTCATTCAAGCTTAATGGGAATGTAATTATTGTTTGGATGTTACTTCATGATATTCAAAACGTGAAAAAATTAATGAAAGGAAATGGGTCCTGCTTAGAACTAGATGGACACGCTGAGCCGGATGTTAAAGGTTTACATTTATTTGTCACATTTTGTGGACCGATTTTTTACTCCAACCCAACATTGTGTGCTCTTACTCTTAATTGTCACGTGGGCTGAGCAGAGAGATGCGGCAAAAACCATTTTTATGTCTTAAGAACTATAACCATCATTTTTGGAACAACTACCTTCCATACAAATCGTAGACATTTTAAATTGGTTGTTAGTGTAGATGTTCAGGGCTTATTTCCAATAGAAAGACCTATTGTTTGATAAAGGACAACTACGTTAAGTAACTTTTTGGCCAACAAAAATGAAAGTTAGTCTACGTTGTTGGAAATAATTATTTTAGCCAAAAACATATGACATCTGACAAATAGGCAAAATTTTGAAAATTTTGAAAGTATTGCCGTTCTGGCCTTTAACTGTGACGTCATTCTGACGTCAATAACACTTTAATAGAATTTTTGAATTACTTTTGTGAAAAATTATTATTTAACTTAATTTTAACAAAATATGGGAAAATTAAATGCAAGTTTATTTTACATTGAATAATGAACTAAACAATGCCCTTATTGTACCTTGTCCTTTATATTCATCGTTGCTTAAAAAGAAATCCCACAAAAGACAATACGGGACTACAAAATGTTCATTTGTGCAAACAATTTCCTACCTGACTCTTCCGTAAAATAGCCCTTGCTAAGCAAATTAATTGTTTCTCGCCTATTGAGAAGTTTTCTCCATTTTCTTTTATTTGATATTCCAGGCCTTGTTTATACTGAACAAACTGAAAAACAAAATTTTATATGACGATTCAGAAAAGCTATTTGGAGATAACAATGCTGAAATCGATAAAATCTTTATTTAAATTTATTTACATTGGTAATTTTGTATTTTAAACATAGACCGTAGTCCATTTATATGAATTATAATTAGTTCATTTATCTACCTATTTTTCAAAAATGTCTCTATTGTACACTTGCTGTATTCTGTGCTATTTCTTAGGGTAACCCATTTTGTTCAAAAACTTAAACTTATAAGTGCTTAATAATTTGCGTCATTTATCATAATTTAGCCGACTGATAATTCAAGACGATTCAAAGTTGTTTGCTAACAATATTATAGGAGATAATTGCTTACTTTTTCTTTAATGTAGACTTGCTCTAGAGTTTTCCATAAGTCTTTATCTTCGTATAATCCAAAGGGATCTAAATTAAATCTACAAATATTGTGATATAGTTGAATGAATTCAAACACTATTTGCGTAACTTTAATAGTAGTGTTGGTCCGTATGATGTTGCCTAACTTTCTCAATCATGACCATAGTACTGAACAGATACTTGAATCAACTTACCATAAAAGGTTATCTTTATAACACTATTTTTAAGATCTTTGAATATTGTTTTTTAATCATCATTGACTGTCTGCTGAATAATTTACACCATATCAAATTTCATTCTATGTTTTGTTACATACTACAAGTTTACCTATGTTGAATAATTCTGTCCGAGAAAAGATGTGAATTGTTTCTTTCTGGCATATATTCCATATTCTTTCTTTTAACTGAGTATAAATACCGCCGATATTTTTTCTAGCTGTGATATTTGCATAATAACTTGTTTTCTTTGACGATTTTAATACTATCTTACACCTAATCCAATCGGTCGTGTTTTGATGTATGTATTATCTTTAAAAACACAGATGAGTTGGATTTTGAACTTGCAGTCAAAATCCGGGTAACTTTCCGAGGTCGGTACATCATGTTTTATCTTGTTCTAATTGTGCATGGATTTCAAAAGTTAAATCTGTTGCAGTTGAATATTTTATCTGTTTTTATGTCTCCCAATTTAGAGAGAGCTAGGGTTGAGCACTCACAAAAATGTATATTCTCACCATTTTGTAGGTGCCTGTCCCAAGCTAGCAACTTGATATCCTGCGGATGTAACCGTATTTTTATTTGGCTGTTTTTCGTTACATTTAAATATCATCATATTTTATTTTTGGGGCCTTTTACAGCTTACCTGTGTGGATATTAGTGCATTACTTAAGGTCTTAAGCTTAACTGTAGATATTTGTAATTAAACCGTCTGAAAGACAATCATACCACATCCCCAGTTTCCACATTGCCTTTTTTTAAAATGACAAATACTAAGCGACTAGCAGCATATTTTGATTTTGTTATATTAAAAAACTGCACATAATTATTACACCATAAATTACAAAAAAGGGGTTGGTCCGTAGACCGATTCTCAGTCATCAAGTCTCGCGATAGGATATATTGTTGAAGATGAATCATGCGCAAAAAAAGAAGGGCTGCGGACAGTCTAGGGGGTCCGATGCCCTTAGCTGCTGTGGATATATTTTTTTAATTAAATGTTTACTACCTCAGTGACCCAGAAAACAATACTGGATCTTGTGGGATAATGGACAGGCGGGTGCGTAGAACCTTCAGTGGAACTTTTGATATGTCTATACCATCTATTCCAATAGATCCTTCCGATAATTCTGCTAGTCTACAGAGTACAGCAACAAGTGATGATTTACCTGTCGTAAAAGAAAAATCCTGCTCATTAGTAGCATTAGAACCGAAACATAGGAAATCAAAGATTCAAACATAGCAAAAGAATTACTCAAATCCAAACAAATCGAAATGGGAAGCCAAATCCGACGGCAGGGACAACTACTAAGTGCATTACTCTTCGAGGTCTTTCCGTATTTTCAGTGTTTTAGAATTTTAGCAAAGGCAGCAAATTTCTGTAAAACATTGTTTGATCAATTTCATGTCAGACAAGTCTGACAATGGCATTTATTCTGAGGGGTCCATTGCTGGTTACAAGTCAACCAATGATGAAAAAATAAGGTGAATTTTGATCAAATCAGATCAAATCAAAGTTTTCATTTAAGTCGATACAATTCATAAGCAATACAACATAATCTCTAATGGGCTTTTAAAATCGACTATATGCTATATATAGGATTAATCTTTCATCATAGCATAAGACCAAAGCATAAGAAGGCCGAAATCCAAACATAGTAAAAAAGTACTCAAATCCAAACAAATGTGGATATGAAGCCAAATCAAGCTGTAGGGACAACTATTCGGAACTAATGGTTCACTACCTTTACTGATGAAGCCGGTGTGCAGAATTAATTTAACTGTATACGCACTTACATTACAGCAGGGTATGAACACGTCACGCATATTTTATAAATTCTAATTTTGACAAAAATGTTTTGGAACTTGTACACGCTTTAGTCTTCCAACATAGTGTTATGTAATTTCTCCTACATAAACAATTGAAGGGATAGATTGACATCAAGATATTTGCTTTAACATTGTAAGACAGTAAAGTGCGCATTAATTCAACAATATTCCAATTTCATCTCGCTAATGGAACTGTCAACAGTCTCCTACAGAACATATCAGTATACCAAAATCTTACCGATGTTTGCACTCCTAGATGTAAATGGCTAAATCGATAGAAGTTCGGGAGATGATATGTCTTATTCTTGCTTTATAAAGTCTTGCAGAAAAAGCAAGCATATTATGTGATAAGTAAATGTATATACGCTGAACACCTAGTTTAGCAACACTTTCTATATACTCTCATTTCAATATTACCTTACCTAGCTTTTGTACCTGTTTTCAACTTACCTCTCATACAATGGCTTCTATATTTAATTTAATATGTGCTAAAACACATGGTGTCCTGAAAATAATTTTATCGAGATTTTTTTGCCAAAACTAAGACTACGATAACATTTCGATGAAGCTAAGGTGGCCATCTTCGCTATCCAAAGGTTTCGCTCAGGGTCCCCTCTTTGAGCGAGACCCTTCGCTAGGAATTCAGAACTAAATAGCTGACTTTGCTATTTATGCTTTCCACTGTTCTTTTGTGGTTGAAAAATGCTTTGGACGAACAAAAGTCTTATCGGATGTAAAGCGTGTGATAACCCATGCATGTAGTTCAATTTTTTTAGAAATGGGAGGGGTATGCAATATTGCTGAACTTAATTGTTCTTGCAGTATATATATATACCTTTCCCCAGTATTTGGTACATGTTCATCCGTGAAACATGACATTTTTGAAAATTCGGAATCTTGGTTAGTAAAAAAGACGAATAGTTAAAGGATTTAATGATCATTGGTATATCATATGTGCTTTGTAAATCATCATATTTAATTGAAACCTCAAAATAGACACTGATTTTTTTTCTGTCTGAAGCTTTATTTGTCCACGAATAAGATTGAATTTGGCTAGAACTCTCTTAAAGATTGAAATTCTGTACAGAAAAAATAATTTTGCAATTTAACCTTAGATAAAACTACCTTCAAAGATGTGTGATATAGGCAAGTGATAAGGTGCTATATCTTGATTAAACTTTAATGCTTTATTTTAAAAAGATATGAAAAGGGTAAAGATTATTAGTTATAAAGATAGTATTCAGACGTGGATACCAACAGCAAATTTATTTAACAGATGAAATCTATTACCGGATGTTTGGTTTACAGAAAACGTTAAATTATATAATACTTTGCAGGTATCTGTACGACAAATCTTGATCATATGCATGTTTTACTGGACCTTATATTGTTCATAGAAACGTTTGAAACTGTAGTTTAGGGGTTGAACTAATTTAGTAATCTTGTCTATAAGGTTCAAATATTTGAACTTGAAAATCACATTCATATATCTATATCCATTTTGGAACTTTCGGTTGTAACCGCTAATCTTGACAAAAGCAAAAATAAAAAAATTCAAACACGTTCACGCATTTAGTAGAAAGATTAATAGTACTGTTCAATAATAATGGTGTTTCTTCACGTATATATAGCTGGATGCAATTGTAATTTCGGAAGAAAAGTGTAAATATCCTCAACGTTCCTTTTTATACTTGTGACCGTGTGTTGGAATTGTTGAAATTTTTGTCGTCGGATTATACATGAAACATTGGTACCGAAACATTTGCCTCTGGAAATAAAGCAACCAACATGGTAAATTAAAATGTCCTCTAAGTATTCGGTTTAATCTCTTCAGCGCTTACCGCCGGATGTTGTAACCGAATCCTGCAAGCTTTGGGACTATAGGGCAAAGAAAAATTGCAGCCTCAATAAAAAAATATTGACATTCTGTACATAAAGGAAATAAAAAAAACCTTAAAATTATCTTTTTTGGAAGTGCATGGGGAAGGGAGTATTGTCCAGATTAAACACCTACTTATGTTTTTTAATGTCCTGATGTTGTCAGCAATACCATATCACGTTTAATATATATGTGTATACATATCCATCCTTTATTAACGAGTACTGTGGAAATAAAATATAGTTACGTGTAGATTACAATATTTTCGTGTTATGAAAGTTTCGACGACGACTACTACCACCAATTGCTCTGTCATATTTCCATTAATAAAAATTATCACCAATTTTGACTTATTCATTACGACATTTCACGCGGAGGTTTCTTCATTAATTTAATCATATTGCGGTTGATGGACCGTGCTTGGTCTGACAGTAGAAATAATTGTGATATACAAGTCGTAATATTTCATACTTGACAGTAAATTGGACATGATTGCATGTTTGTTTTCTTCCTTAAATAACTGTTATAAAACACGAACCCGTGGAACATTTACAATAGTACCATAACATAAAACACTTATCTATATAACCTGACAATTAAAAAAGGTGGAATCCCACTCACTGTCCCTGGACAAACGCTGTGTCAGGATTCCACTCACTGTCCCTGAACAGAAGACAGACAAGACCATGGCCAACAAAATGAAACGAGAGAAAAACATATACAAAGACAAACAGAACACACAACACTACACTGAAATCTTAAGTTGGAGTAACACGAACCCTACAAATCCAGGGTGAGTTCAGGTGCTCCGGAAGGGTAAGCAACTCTTGCTCCACTAGTGGCACCCGTCACCAAATCACAGACAGACATAACACAAAACCTACCTAACAAAGATTAAAAAATAGCCTCAACCCCGGTCTTAGGAAAGGGACATTTAACATGCTGGATGGTGAGCTTGTTTTCTAGATTAAACCCCTTTCTTTGGCCAAAATTACAAAAGAAGCAGCAGCAACAAAAACAGATAAAAAAACACTGTAAAAAGACAAGAAATCAAACCTTTATTAAATATATACAAATCACAGAAAATATGTGGTTTATTGGCATTAGAATAATGAGTATATGCCAGAAAGACAAGTTTCACATTTTACATAAGTTTATATATATTCAAAAGCAAATTGAAATATAGGTTATGACCGGCAATAAGCCAGATATAAAGATATCATTACAAATTACAATGTTATAAAAGATTAAGACTTAATGCCCGATTACAATAAGTGTATACAACTCAAGCACGGGGAGCTTTTAACTACCTCCACACATCACAAGAGAAAAACTCCGTTATAATATTTAAAAAAATGAATATTGAATATATGCCAGGACGACACAATCAGCATTTTATATACGTTTACATAAATATTAAAAAGCAAAATTTTACTGCGTGTAAAGTGCCCTTCATGATTTACTTTCATCAAACACGCTAGGGACATAAAAACATATAAAGAACTTAATTTTTAGTTGCATTCATGGACCAAATGAAAGATACAGTTCATGACATTAGGAAAGCTGATAAGCCAGGTAAAAAGAACAAAATTTTACAAATTGCAATGTGGAAAGATGTAAACATACATTTCAGTACCAGAAAAATAAATATAGCAGCATACAACTGAATTACGGGGAAGCTTTTTACGACCACCACACAATACAAGAGAAAAACTATGAAATATTCTTTTTCCATTTAGTTAGAAATCCCAAAGGCGTCAAAATGATTTTAGGATTCAATTTGGGTTTCAATATCACACTGTATTAACTGTTAGCATTAAAAAATCTTCTAAAATTAAAACAATTGAAGATTTGGCACTGATATTATTTATTGGAAAGACAAATCATTTTATTTTTAAAAAAGTTGTCCTATAGGATAGAATAATGTCAAACGATCTTCAAATATTATACATGTTCTTATTATGCCGCTCGCAAATACCCTCCCCGCATAATTACGGGCAATTTATAGTTATCAGTCCATTCTTCATTTCGTCTGTTCGTCCGTTCACTTGTGGCCGCACTTCCTTTTGAACTACTTAAAGCTTCGTCCGTTCACTTGGGAGTACTCTTTTGTGACCGCAATTCCCTTTGAACTACTAAAGCTTTCACGGAATTTTTCTCTTATTTTGATTTTTATTTCGAACGATATGTAGAGTTGCGCATAGCAACACACGGATATTGTCAAGGCTACACTGAAGAGTGGAATATCAATGGTGAGCATTGCTTACAGTCCTAGTTCTCAACTCAAAATTACATTTGATTCCTGTCCAGGCGTATCGTAAGATGGACAAGTGTGGTATTCTTCACTTAATTGCGATCGACTCATGTTTAAATACCTAGATTTATAAATATTTGTGATAATACATACAAAAAGCCAGGATTAGTGTAAATAAATGTCATCCGATAGCTCAAATCAATAAAATATAACTGATCATGATATTATTTGAATTGCCTTCTGAGGACACTGAACGAGGAAATACGTGTAATGACATAGATGTGACTGAATGTGATGTCCAATGCGTAAATTGTCACCAGTAACAGTGGCGGGTAGACCTAGAGGAAGCTTAAGGGACGTTCACACCCTCCTGAAATGAATATATATATATTCTGCCCGATTCCCGCTGTTGTCTGAGCTCCCGAAAAGCACAGGGGCATGTGTACAGTGAGTATACAAGATCGCAAGATACACCCTCTCTGTCCCCTAGAAAGGGTTATCTTCCGATCTTGTATACTCACTGTACACAAGCCCCTGTGCCGAAAAGTAGACTCAATTTATCACACAAATCATAGACGACAATATTCGAGTACTTTATGCGCTCTAAACGGTATCGTAAAAATTAAGGATTAACACCAAACCAGTTCGCGAACCCCCAATAAGTCATGGTTGCTTGTTTGAAGGGATTGCACACGAAAAATCCCAATTCACAATTAATTATGATTATTTTACGTATTTTTACGTTAAAGGTGGATAACAGGTGAAACAGCTATTAACATTTAACCTGCTGATTTAATGTTTATGTACAAGTGTCTGTTTGACCTCGAACATCTTTGATTCGCACCTGTCGCCATTTAAATTAAGTGTTTTCTTTGATAAGACCTCAGAGGGTATATCGGCATCTGATGTCAGCTGTTGCCTGTGACAAATCAGAACAGTTTGTTTCGCTCCCCATCTGTCTATTTTTGTTAGTAAAAAATATAATGATAATTCACATGGTGTTCTACAACTAAGCAGAGACTCCAGCTGCTCTTTATAAAATGTTCTACATATTAATTGATAATAACTAGAAAACGCATGATCATAGTATGAATTCATTTTCAACACTTGGTATTTATGTTTGCAAGGCTAAGAAAATTAAATAAAGCAATTCACCACCCTTTCCCCTTTTCCCGCTTATTATCAACAATAAATCTATCCTAGAACAAATTTGATAACTGTTCTTACTTGCCAAATTATTAATATACAACCATTCTAGAATGTTTTTATCAATACAAATAGTTCCCCGTGTTGGGTTTTTTTTTTTGTCCCTTGTTATATTCTCTGTTAATTGCTTAATATAACCAATGGTCCAAAGCTCACCTTAAAATTCAAGATGCGATCATTTAAGCAATTTTTCTGAACGTTTATTTCTTATTGAAATTTGTCATGACATGTTGCACTATTGAAAACGATTCGTGTGTGGCTCTTATCTATTGTTAGTTGTTTGAAAATTTAAATGGAAAAATATCTTATATTCTAGGGTTTTAGAAGTACCCAATCGTCCTTGTCTACCTCTCTACTTGGCCACAAAGCCGATCAGACACTGACCGCAGTATTCAAAAAGCCATTACCCGATAATTTGTCGCTCTGTGGACAACCGAAAGGCTTCTTCATTCGAAAAGTCATTATTCAGTGTCTTCAAAAGTTAAATAGCTTATTTGAAATTTAAACTTGTTAGGATAATAATGTTTCAAGTTTAAACCACAACCACAAAAGGTAATCTTTAACACTGTTATGTCCTCAAAGGAAGATTAAGATGTTCCATTGAAATAAACCATGTGAAATCTGTATCTCAATCTTGATTTCGATTTTAATCAGTGAAAGGTTCGGTTTTTTGGCCACACCATTGTTGACTTTTACATAGTTCTTCAATAAAACGGATGTACGGTTTTTAAGCTTTGTTTGTAAATGATATCTTTATACATTAAATACACACATTTAACTTCCGCAAACCTTACTACTATTAGACTGAGTACTATGTTGTCCCAATAAAATAAAATTACATACATGTTAGGGATCTATAATTTAACATGCAAAGCCTCTTATGAGAAATTTAAAAAAAAACAACAACAAAAAAAACGATGTCTCCGAAATACATCAGAATGAGATTAAACAATAACCTCTTTCAAAGTAAATTATTTCATGTAAACAATTAATCCAAATGCATTAGAATTTAACCCGTTGGAATTACCTCGTTTTTTTATTTCTGGTAAGATTGCCATTCAACACACTTTTTATCAGTTATTAATTATAGTTTGGTCCCACCTACAGGAAATTAATAAAAATAAAAACGAGATACCACATCCAATCTTTTTGGAAATTTATATAAAGCTCGTAAATTTAAACAATCCATTCCGACTTATCCGTTGCTTGAAAAAACATATCCGTAACGTTTATTTTTAACACTTTTTAAAGATATTTGAATATTTTGTTCATTGAAATCTGGTCAACAATTTACATCAGAACTAAATTTCAGTCAATATCTTGTACAATTTTTGTCCTAGAATACTTTTCATTTTGGCATTTGCACAATATCTTGTTTTCTTGAACTATTAATGATATTTTGATGATATTTTTTCACTAAATCAATGTTTTTCTTGATGTCCAAGTTTAAGAGATCTAGGTATGTTATCAATTGTGTTTTTATTTGTCAGAAACAGCGAGTACCTTTTGAGGTCTGTACCGGCAATCATGTTATCTCTTGTTTCGTTTGTCTAAGCACTGTCATCTTATCGACCTCTAAATGTAAATCTAATCTATTTTGTTTTTTTAAAGTTGGTATAAATGTCGTTTTGTCAAACCGCCGTCACAGGTGAGAGAGCGGTTTAAATGCTCAAAATATGTTTAATCCCGCCACTTACTTTCTGTGCCTGTTCCAAGCCAGGAACTTATAGTGGTTGTTGTATTTATGTTTTATACTAATACTCGTTTTACGCAGTGAAACGAACTGGTCGGTTATTGTTTATATCTCTTTAATTTTGGCGCCTTTTACAGCTCGTCTTTAATTGTCCATTGTTTAAGGCCTTATGGTAACCTGTAGATGTTTGTAATGTATATACTTTTTAAATATCTGACAACTATACACTAAATCTTATATAAACTTAGTATTGAGTCTTCCTCGTAAGACGTGTGTCGCCTGCTTGCTCTTTGGCAGTGCGGCAAAGAAAAAACGGAGATATTGAAAATACGAGGAATAATA
>JARWCS010153880.1:0-14438 GCA_034783895.1 Geukensia demissa | reverse complement strand
CATGCATGACACATGGTTGTTAAGTAACGTGTCAGTTAAGTAAGAAAGATGTTAATTTTTTCTCAAAATTTCCGATATCGTTTTAGTTGACTTTTGTGTCTGGAAAGAGATACGATATTGGTCACTACCAATGGTAACATTTGATACTTAGTCTGATTAATTAAAGTAATGTGCTAGCAGTCCAGATAGAAAAAACGCAAATTATTTAGGACTACTAAGGATAAACACCACCCTTTTAGGATTTTTACAGCATAGAACTATGCCACTTGGGATTAGACATCCCACTCCCAATTGCTTTTTAAAAAATAAGGTAAGCCTTGCCGGTTCTGAGGAAATTTAAAAACCGAAGGTTGTCTCGGATGATAATGTTTTGATCAAATTTAAATCTAAAGAAATTTCTGAAAAGAAACATTTTGATTTTGGTTCACAGCCCATTAAAGTTCTAGATAACGGTGATTTAGTAAGAGTTCAACAATAAGGTGGGTTAATGAAATCTGTAGCTATACAAAACAATGAAGCGAAAGGTTTTTTGATATTCAGATTTGAGATGATATTATAGGAATTTTCGCCATGACAACAAACGAAAATGTTGAATGACCCACTACATATGATATTGAACAATATCTTAGTAACGCCCACTTTTTACTGGTGAGAAAAATGTTAATGATAAAGATCTTCAAGCAATTAATAATAAACATATCCTATATGTAACCATTTCAGGTCGAATTTTGAAATCAACAGTAATTAAAAATGTAATAAAATTTATCTTTAATTGTTATGAAAACATGTGAAAAGCAAATAATATAAAATATATCAATGACAAATGCATAAACTGGAATGAGGGACAAATGGTTTGACATTGCATTTGTACTAATTTTTATGTTATGACTATTTAGTCTGAAAAGATCTAGAAGGGAGATTTAATATAACTTAAATACTGCCCTTGAGGGTGACCTGGGGAAAATAATAGGGAATAATTATCCCCGTCCTAGAGACACCGGTGCTCCAAAAGCAGCACCCCTACTTGTGCGGGATGTATGAATTTACAACCCATCCGAAGGTCTTACTGGATAGAAATGTGAGTCTACGTTACTGTGGCCTAAATAACCACGGGTAAAACTGAAATATTCTCATTGTGCAGCATTTAAAAAGTATAGTTATGTATAAAACAGCATGTTATAAAGAAAACCCAGACCAAAGCGTTGTTATATCTTTATTTGTTTAGAAAAAAACCTTTATACAGATACCTTATTTCTTAATACTAAAATATACATATAACTTAATAGTGTATAGTCATATTATGATTATTTCTTATTGTTGACACCGTTTGATAAGGTTTCACCGTTAGGTGTTTTCCTTCTTTTTGTTTCATCTTCTTCTTTGCAGTCTAAAACGAAAACTATCAGAGAATTATTACAACATCACCCCAAAGAAACACTGGGAGACGTTTTGGCATCGTTCTGATTCTGGGTAAAAGGAATTCGAAGATACCAAAGTGGCAGACAGAAATCGTTAAGTCGGAAGCAGACAAGACCATGACCAACAAAATGAAACGAAAGACAAACATAGAGCCCACAACACTACATTGACAAATAAAGCTAGAGTAACACGAACCCTACAAAACTAGTTTGAGTTCAGGTGCTCCGGAAGGGTAAGCAACTCCTGCTCCTCTAGTGGCACCCGTCGAGTTATCAGTAGTCAAAGCCGGTGTAAAGTCACAATCGATGTACATGTAAGTCACAAACGGTATAGGAACGGATTTGTATTAACGACAGTGGGAATTATGTCATCCTGGCAAGAACTCAGTAGATGATGTACTTTTATTGTTCGATTTCTTAGTTGAATGTTCTTTCACCTAATTACAATAAAAAAAAGTTTGGTGGGATGACCATTCAAGTATTATTCCTGTAAATCAAATAGCAAAATCTAAAAAGCCGTTTATAACAAGAAAGTTCTGTGTGCACCGATAAAAATCTACGTCAAGTCATGTTGAATATCACATTCGTAAAAGATTAAAATTTCATTAAAGTGTCTTCCGAGGAAAATTTCTATTTGCCTTATTAATACATTCAATTCACATAACAGTTTATTTAATTATGATAAGACGACTTTTACATTAATCCGTTAGAGGTCTATGTTGAGCTATACCGAATGGTTCCGATCCGATATTTCACCTTTTTATTTTCAATTTGCCCCAGATTTGGTAGATGATAATCCGGTCAACATTCCTTACAAGTTTGGACCAAAAATATGTTTAAATAAAAGAAGCTGAAAATGTATCAACGTTCAAGGACGGAATCAAACGGACGGTGATACAGGTGATACCAATCTCACATGGTCCTCTGGTTTAGTAGAGCTTAAAGGGAATCCTCTTCGGAATCTCAGGGTTCAAAATGATTAATGTAGTTTTATTCTTTTTTAATTTTCATTGCTGAAGTGTACATGTGTTTCAAGTAGCACTTGCATTCGCTTGTTTTGCTTCTGATAGTAATTTAATTAAATTATAATTTGTCACCCCCAACGATTTGTAAAACCGCAGTAAAAACTTTTAATAAAATATCAAACAAGACGCAGTTTCTTTGATTTCCTCACTTATGATTACTAAGGCTAGTAGGCTTAAACCAACTGAACTGTAACATGGTTAAATAACATCTCTGTAATTTCACGTGCATTTTCACCTTTTCTAACCCGTTAGAGAATTTTTTTATTTACAACACGTTGGTTATCTCGAGTTATTTCCCGCGTGTTTTCATCGACATTCTATGAAATCATGAGAGAAACAGATTTTCTAAGCTGAATCTTGTAAATTACAATATTTCTCCTCCCTCGATCGTTACATGACAAGTTTCGCGATTAAAATTTTAAAATTTAACCTCGAGTTCAGAATTTTTTTCCATGTATCCATTGGATACAGTTAAACAATCTGTATTTCGCATGCGCAATTAAAGTGGGAATCGACAAATCTACGGGATACATCGAAAAAATGCCAATAACACGTACGTCTGATTCACGACGGTCCGTTCGGCGAAAAAGAAGATACAGTTAAGATAACATACGTTTTGTTGTCGGAGTTGGGAACTTGGTTACACATAATACATTTTAACACTTGGAATCTCAATTTTAACGACGAAAAGAAAAGTTGACACATATTTTGCATATGTCCAACCCAAATAAATTTGTTGGGAACCAGGACATTGATTCGTTTGAGATGTATTAACCTTCTTAAAAAAAGATTGTTGCTAAAACATCATTTTTTTTTTATTTATTCGGTTAAAATGAAAGAAAGATTGCTTAACAAGGGTGATAACACAGTATTATGAGTACTCGCTAACTACTTAGGATTATGTGAATTACGTCAACAAATTAACCAGCAGTATGGAATGGAAATGCAAGAAAGACAAGAAATGTCGTCATAGAGTCGACACAATTTTTTCACATTTCTTAGGTAAAAGTTCGTGCTGGATTTGTTTATTCCACTGAAGGAGAAAAAACACTAATTCATTTCTTTAAGATTTTCAACTAAATTCGAGAATGTTTAAATTCGTCTAGCCCTTTCACCTTAACTTTAACTAGGCAAAGACCATATATACAAAGATTTGTACATGTCATAGCTATAATCACACAAAAAATCATTGTAGGTTTAAAGTCTTCTAGTGAAACACTGACTCCCATGGTGAGCCCCTATAGAAAAAGGCATTTTTACTTCCTGGAATCTTCGTTAGCGACGCGTTGTTGAAACATGCCGCCATATCTCAAATCACTTTTACAACTGAACAAACCTGGGCTCAAATTCATCCCAAAGCATCTATCTTTCAAATAAAATTTCACTTATTAAAATTCGTTTACTGTTCTTGAAGATACGGCGTACTGAGTGGGACTATATTGTGTATTTTTAGCACTATTTTTGTGTTCCAACTTCCAGGGAGAATTGGTGTTTTGACACCATAAACATCAATTGTGACCGGGGTTAACATGTAGGTTTCTCCGCCTACAGGTAAAACTTCTGCCTGATTGGACGGGATGTATAAATACTTTACCTTGGTTTAGAAATTATTTGCTTGCCATGGTTAGTCTGCCAGAAAACAAAACCCCTCCCAAAGGGGCGTCTGTTGGTTTGGTGGAATGTAAAAGTTCTCGATCTAACTATCGGACGGGAACAGTAGCGGTCTAACCCTACCACGCTCTAGGCAACCTAAATATCTCTTTGTTACAACTCGTAATGATGTTCCGTATGTTTTCCATTTGCTTATGCTAAATATTAAGCCGTACCAAACAGTTCCAGTATGGCACCAGTTGGCAAGAAAATTCCCCGGACACTTGTTCTCGTCCTGAATGTGAATAAAATATAAGTCACTGGACATTAAGCGACCAACAATCAATTCTGTTGTGAAAATTAATGTATTAAAAAATACCAATTTTAATTTGATGCACTGTATGGCCATTTTATTGACAACTTAGTTAACAGTGCTAGAGGTCAAAGTGTTGGAAATCCGGTTAAAAACAATGACAATTAATAAGCACAAACATCAGAACCCCAATCAATCTAGACTGGAGTCCAAATTAAACTAAGGGTTCCCTCTGCATCAGTAGGAAGAGCCTTAGAAATTGCTGGTAATAGTCTCATTTTGGTAAAGTGACTGGCTATATAAATACCGATATTAACATGTGTGCTAAGACGAAACAAAAAGTTTACTTGACTGTGAAAATGAGGTCAAGGCCAAATTAAATAAAGCAGATTGGCAGATACTCATCAAGATCTAACTACATACCAAATATGGGGTGTCTAGGTATAACGGTTATTAAGAAATGAACCCGAGTGTGAAAAAAATACAAAGTCAACCATGAAAAAGAGGTCAAGGTCAGATGTTATACAGCAGACTGGCAAGTATTCACCAAGATCTAACTACAGACAATATATGTTGGACTATCTACTACAGTTGTTAAGTAAAAGACTTGAATGTGGAAACTTATCGCAAAATTTACGAAGTCACTCGTCCACGAAAATGAGGTCAATGTCAAATGGCATGTAAAAGACTGACAAGTACCCACCAAGATCTAACTACAGACGAAATATAATGAGTCTAGATATGATAGGTGTCGAGAAATGGACTTAAGTGTAAAAATTATGCAAAGTCACTCAACCATGAAAATTTGGTCAAGGCCAAATGAAAAAAAAACATACTGGCAAGCACTCGCCATGGTCCAACTACAGACCAAATATGTTGGATCTAGGTATCACAGTTGTTGAGAATTGTACTTGAATGTAAAACTTGTCGCAGATTTTCATTTTTTACGGTTATTGAACAATGAAAATGAGATCAAGGTCAAACGACGTATGACTGATCGGCAAGTTCATATCATGTACTACCTGCATACTAAATATAGTTAATCTGGATTAAAAAGTATCAGCGATATAATGCTAACAAAAAAGTTAACGCCACCGCCGTCGAGTAACACATATGTCCCGCTTTCGCGACTATAAGTTGTAGGCGAGACAAACTCTTGAGTATATTTACATAAAATATCACTTTGTAAGACATTGATAACGCAGTTTCAACCATTGAACAAGGTAAACAATGAGATGTCGAGTCTTGCCGCAACAATTTGAGATTATCAGTTTTATAAACATTTAAGATTCTGTTTTCTAATTTTTATCTGAGTAGTTTTGGTTTACCTTTTTCAATTAAATTATTGTCTGATAACACTGTCTTGTTAGCCAAAGACCGCTACACAGCACGTGGCCTTGATGAGGATTACAATTAAAGCACAGTTCTAGCTGCCTTACTTTTTGGTACCAAAAGATTACATAACAGCAAAGAATTGAAATCAGGTGTCTGCCTAAATGATTATTGTTATTAATGTCTTTAAGACACTGCACATTTACTGACTGTTCTTAATGACGATATATCTAAATGGTAGTTGAATAATGAAATTCTTAAGTACAAAAAACGAATTTTTCCACAACATAAGTGAACCTGTATCAAAAGTTTTACAATGAAATATATCATACTATAATCGTTGGAATTATAATTTTTTGCCGCAGCTGAAGCTTAAGATAAAATTCATTTGAACTTGAAATAAAAAATTTCCCCATAGGGTGTAATGTTAATTTTTCGACTTTGAACATTTCATTTCATTTTTATGGTGCAATCAACCAATGGTCTCGGGTAACAAGACACGATGATTTTTAAAATTTTTTGTGGTTTTATGAAAGATAAAAGATGAAATTTTAAGAATAAAGTTAAATTATATTCTAGATAATAACACTGAAGCAGGATAATTATCTACGAAAACATGCCATTTTGAGATGGATTTTTTCAATGTCAAAAATTGAACGTATAGGGGTAATGGGAAATTTTTTTGCGCTGATGAAAACTGAATTCCAACAATATATAACATGACATACTTCAAAGCTGAACTTTCGATATGTTTTGACAAGTTGTGACAAATTTCTTTTGGTTTACATTAATTTGGATTGTCGACAGCAAAAATAGCTCTTCCAATGACGAAAGTAGTATATGAATAATTCAATATCATTTTATTGCTTGATTGTGGCCGATAAATATTTAAGTCGTATTCAGGACGGGAAGTGGGTTGATGGCTGTTGCTTAACTTAACGTCGGTAATATTTCAGCTATATCGTGGCGGGAACATACTTATAATAATAAAAAACAAACAGTTAAGACCCATATCATATAAAACGAATTATCGTATATTAACATAAAAAAAGGTTAAAACATATGTTGCTAAAGTTTAAAAACGACTTTACATCACAGTTTATAATAGAAATAACAGAACAATAATTTAAGTACAAATGGCAACTAAAGATTCCTAACAGTCAAAAACACATTTTTTACATCAAATATCTCCCAATAACGCTGATCTATATTCGAAAATATATACCAACGTGTTTCAAATACATGTATGGTTAAAGTTAGGGAAGTGGATACATGTATGAAGACTGTAAGCAAGTGGCCAATAAGGGAAAGAACGTGGGGTTGGATAAGGTCGGAAAATTTAACCTAGAAACTGGCCGCTTACTGACCACTCTAAATGAGCTACTATAAGGAGTCTTTAACGTCTCTTCCGACGTGTCGTTAATTTATACATCCACCACGACCAAAGAATGTCTCTTTCGTCAGACGATGTTACCTGTTGCCTTATCTTTTTACGACGAACATTTGCGAAGTGGAGGTCAAATATTAATACATCCTGCTTGAACTCAATGACGTCCATTTACGTAAAAGAGGTTCTACCTTTCGAACCTGCACATCAAATGATCTGTTTCCGTATATTCCGGCCGCCCTAGCAGGTGGTTTTGGGGCAAATTTATTTGACAAAAACCTTTGAATTAAATGAAGAGGAAAACATGATACAAAAACAACTTGGATAATAGTAAACCAAGGAGAATAACAGGGACACAATTACAAGCGAAAGGAACCCGAAGTCTGGGAGACTAAGTAGTAATTGCTTCCTTAGGTTACTCATAGCGGTATTACTTGTGTTCCTACGTATCAAAAGCACTCGGCAAGAAACGGAAAAAGATACCTTAATTATTATCTGAATTACGCTTATAAGATTTAATGACGATCGTTGTGTTTCCTGACGAGGAGTGATCAACACTTGCTTGACTGGTTTTTGAGTCAATAACTGCGTTCTATCAACAAATTGTTGTATTAAACAAAAATATTATGCTTGTTTTAGTGTTCCTCCTTCTGAGTTTGTTTCGGATCTACACGAGGTAAATCTTTTTATATCATTTAAATAGATCAATGAGTATTGCCTTCATCAGTTTAAACAACATAGTCCAAATAATGAAATCATAATTGAATCTGTTCGTTAGCTTCATGTCATCTAGCTCTTTGTAGAAATCTTTAACGAGAGCTGTATTAGTTCCAATTTTAATACCAATAGTTGTTTTTTGATAACTGAATCAACCCGTAATCAATAAAAAAGTCAGTTATTTTTAAGTGCTCGTCCTCGTTTTATATGTGAAGGGTGTAAATTCTGAAAGAAAAAATGCATATCCTTTCCCCTATTTTTTTCTAGGATTTATAAATAAAAATTATCGGGGACTGATGGGTTAATTTCGTTTTCGTGATCGGCGAATTGAATTTTACTGGATTCGTTTTCCGTCAAGTTAATTTTCCGTGAATTGTGATGAGATTAATACCAGTGAACCTAGTAATACGTTCTTCGTGATTAAAATCATTTTCTTTTTTTTTAGAAAATTTTGATCCATTTGTCCATCGTATCGATGGGAAAATAATCCCCTTATTCACTGTTTCCACTTGTGTCTAACGATACGTGTACGTCGGGGAATATGGAGTACAATTTGTAGGTTCATTTGGCCCTTTTCTGTGTTTTTTTCATGAATTAACCCTTTTGTCGTGAACTGTGATTGACAAATTAATATCTCGTGACCTGTGATTGGCAAGATTTATTCTTCGTAAACTGTGATAAGACCCCCTTACCTCCTCAAATAAAGCAGCTTAAACGAACCTAGACATCAGACACAAGTTATTTGGTCTGTTCGACTTTCAAATAAAACATCACAGCCTAGTCATTTACAATTAAAAATGATTTTACACTCTTTGTCTCTTACTCTCGGCTGCTTGTGGTTGCGACGGATATTATTGTCAAGATGAAAGAACCTATTACACAATAAACTGTACTAAATTATTCGGAGGTTAAACAGTAAAATAAAAAAAGAAATATAATTCGATAAGACAGTTGTATTATTTATTTCTCATAAGCACCAAAAACCTTGTCAATACGTACTTGTATTTTGTTGTCGATAATTCAATCCAAATATCAAAATAAACAGTCTAGGAGTCAGATCTATAAATATATCTGTAAATTTTCGAAATAATGTTTATTTAGTTGTTGCAATATGAAAACCATGGGAAAGAATCCAAACAAAATTTTAAAAAGTGATTATCTGATGCAAGATTTTAATATTTACATATCTTTACTTCCAAAACTGGGTGTATATAACTGCTGGAAAACTTTAAGTTCCTAGGGAATCAAGATCCCTATAGTGTAGATTTCCTTTCGTAGTCGTGATGCAGCGATACCTTCTGAATTTTAAATCGGACAATTTTCATAAACCTCCGACTTTTCATTGGTTGGTTGCCTAGCGTCCAGCAACAAATATTTCATGCATATGCAGGAATTGAACAAGTTCAAGCAATTATAAAAATACTGAAAGTTGGGGTAGGCTTTGACACAACAGGGCAACGTCTTCTGAATGCCAGTGGATTGGGAGGGATGCAAAGGGACAAAATTTAATATGTGAATCGGCATCAGCCTTCTCTTCTCTCTTAATTCTTCGAAAACTACAAAAGGGATTTAAGTGTATCAGGCTAGTTATTCTCCAAAACAAGCCACCACCAGCCTTTCCGTATTATGACCCGGGCGCCTCCCACTTGCTTCCTCTATCGGCTGCGCTAGGTCAGCTGTTTAGGTTAAGCCCTCGAGCACCCCGTTATCCAGTCTTCTTTTCAGCAAGTTTGTCATAATTAAGCTACCAATACGAATTAACATACTTTAATTGTATTCTTCTTAAAATTGCGATCCGATCAGGTCTTCTTCCCACTTGAAATGAAAGACAGTAAAGCCTAACCACAATCCTCCAAGGAGAACTGTCAAACCCATTTTTAGGAAAACTTTATATACAGGCAACTAGGCCTTTTGTACCAGCCAGAAAAAGATAAAACCCCAGTGTATGTCAAAGACTTCGGGACAACACTAGACAAAACCCTAAGTTTTTTTTACCTAGGCTCAACTGCTTAACCCTCGGTTTTTGCTGTACCTCAGAAAACCGACAATGCTTCCGAATACGCTTCAAATAAAACTATAAACTTCAGGGATTTACAAAATAGAAACTAACATGTTACAAACGACAACCTTGCTAACAAAAATTACCTGGATGTAAAATGTAAAAAGATGCAAACTGGGCGGCCGAAAAAAAGGAGAAGGATGTGTGGCCCAGCATGAGTGGTCTGTTGTCAAGTGGTGGGCGAAAAAAGATTGACCATGGCGAGATTCCAAATATATTCCGGGAAGGTATACGAATGGGACCGGCGGTGAAGATCGAAAGCATTCGCCCCTGGCATATCGGGTCCATGCTTGCAGGTGGCTCGGCAATTTGCTCTCCTCTGGGTCGCCGAACATAGACGTCTGATAGTCTGCAGTTAACGTATGCCCATGCTTGTTTTATATGCTAACCAGGTGGCAACACCCGACTGGGAAGACGGAAAGATGATATTCTCTCAGAAGTGATAGAGTTGTACCTCTGTTTTCCTTGCCATTCGCACGTTTGTTATTTTGGTATGGCTTGTTACTCGCTACATGTCTAATTGTACACCACTCAAGTAACGAAGACGAATTTTCTTTTCTTCCGTAGGAAATAAACAAGACAAAGTCTTACCATTATACATTATTTCCAGGTCTTCAACCAACCAAGCACAGACGGCAAGACTGTACAGGAATATTTTAGATATTCAGAAGATGTTACCAGGGAGGTATGATGAGAATGTTGTTTTATTACCTTTGACCTTGGTAACTGCATGAAAGCATATCCTACTGTATGGATCCAACTAAAAATATGAGAAGCATATCATTATGATTGGCATGTTTCATATGTGTGCATTTGTTCAAATGCTTGACAAAGGAATGGCAGGGCGTGTTATGTCAGATATTTTGTTCGAAGATGGTCTAGTATGGTACGAGTCTATCAATGGATCAATGGGGTACTAACTTGAAAGCAATACAGTCGATCAAGTCAGTCACAAGACATTGCTGGTAGCTTTGGAACGGTTGTTGTAAGAAGAAATTTGGGTAACAAAAGGAGAATCAAAGCCTTATGCTAGTATTCCGGGAGAAAGCTTACCGTATATGATTTAGAACAATTTGTTTCATTTCCGACTTATATCTGATTCAGATGGATGCTGGCTTGACTACTCAAATTTGGATGTTTTACATAGATGACATACAATTACCTCTTCAACTTATAAGTTAATACCAACATTTTTTGTTGTGAAGCAGGTCTCAATATGTTAGGGCCGACTTGTTTTAAGCTTTGGTGAACAGATATTTCTCCTTATTTGTCTTTCTCCTCAGCACACATAGAAGATTCCCATACAGGTGCGACCGAGCTATTTAAGAGAGGAGCTATTAGTATGGCCAGGTCATTTGTTCCAGGAAATAAATAAGCTGTGGATAAAACAAAAGAGGAAATATTTATGAAACACTCAACATCCCATGGTGGCGCAGGTGGTAGTAATGAGGCTGTTAAATGATTATGTTGCTAGCCAATGATCGGTAAGACCATGGGTAAAAGCAATCTTCACGTAGTGTACTCCAACCTTGCCGAAAAAGCCGCAAACAGCATATCAGACGACAGCCCGTGTAAATTACCAAACTGGTATCTGGAAAAGAGAAAACATAGCAAAACCTGTTATACCAGATGTACGTTATGGTCATGGATGGCAAATGGCAGAAGACTGGTTTGCTCAGCCAAAATGGTTTGAAGGGTACTTAATGCGACAAGTTAGATGATGCTTTGGACAACGACATTCATGATGACGATGAAGATATGGATGATGGTAAGGAATTCAAAATTGATTAGTTTTCTCTGAATTAGAATGATAAAAAAGAAAGCTAAACCGAATATTAATTTTTCCCTTATAGTTGAAAATGGACATTCATTTTCTCCACCTGGAGGTAGAACCTCTCCAGTGGTTGCACAGTATGTATATATTTATATTTGCCCAAAATAACACAGAAAATACAATGTTCAGTTATTTGACCTTCATCGATAGAAATCCTAAAATGTGAAAAGTTTTGAAAAACTATAATCCGTAAATCCCCCATTTTTCTAATATTCAGTAAGAAATATCTGTTAACACACTGATTTGTTTCATATTTATGAGATAACTGTATTGTATTTAAAGCTGGTAAATCGTGGATTTTACTGTGTAAATTGAGTTTACCGAAGGTAAACGGATGTTTGCCACAGTGAAATTAATATTTACGTCCGAAAAGTTTAAAATACAATACAGTTATCTCCATTGTAATGCAACTGTAATTCGAAACCTTTGATTTTTTTTTCAAAAAACCAAAAAAAAAAGAAATTCCGTGAAACTTTGGCGACGTTTTCCGCTAAAAAACGTCATATGAACGCTTCTATTCTGATATGTAAACAACGAACGTTTATAGACTTTGTGTACGACTCAAATTTGGATAAAATTTTTGTAAAGGTAGTTTTTTTGTTAGACATAAAATATGTTGTGTAGTTTATTACATTTGGCAAGCAATAAACCTAATGTTCCAACACGGCGGCTTTTTATATGAGTTCATCTTAGTAACGACAAATAGATTTTGAATTTTACGTAGAATGCTAGCCAGTAAAATAAGGTGTTACAAAAGAATTCCATTAGAATAACTTTTCCTAATCAATTTCACTATTTCTGGACATATGTCATGTTTTTTTATATCCATTTCTTGGATTAATGTGATTTCGTAAGGGAAGGAGGTAATTTTTTTCTAAATTTGTAGATAAACAACTATAAAGCATAACTTTCTTAGAGCTCATATGAACCTACTATATAAAGTACCATTCAAATAATGAAAGTTAAAAGTCTAAACCATAATGTTTATTTCACTGCATTACAATATTGCGCCCCTATGCTTCCGGTAGGGAGCGACTGCTACTGGAAAAATTACGGGTTGGATATGGTCGGAAAGTTTAGCTTTGTAACGGACCGCCTACTGACCTCTCAAAATGAGCTGTCACAAGAGGGTTTGAACGTGCTTAAAACGTGACACCTTTTGAACACGGGGCTTTGAACAAATTATGAGTTTATACACCCCACATCCAGGATCACCTCTTTGAGAGGACTAGTGCCTCCAGGACGGAGATACCTAGTTCCTTTTCTTTCCAAGGACAACCGATGTGATGGAGAGTTCGAGTTTTTATACATTTCGCTAGAACTGACGTCTTTAGCAAAGGTACTACCTGCAGGCGGAGAAACCGAACGGCCTATTTCTATACTTCAAACGCCCTAAGGGAGGGTTGCAAAATAAATGGGGTATGTGGTTAACTGTCAATGAAACATCCATCCAAAAGTAATTAATTATCTACAGGTTACCGACGGGCATTCTCATCCATACTGTAATACAAGCTGTAAATGGCCAAACAGAATAAATAAGAGACAATTAGGCTTAGCTCACAATGCAAAACAGTAACAGTTAAACATACAAAATGTATGTGACGTGATTTAACATATTTTGAGCTCTCGACCCTCCATCTAAACTGTAAAGTGGTGTGTATATGTCAGTAAATAATACCTCGAAAATCAATTGTATTTGATTTGACCTTTAATTTCATCAGAGAAAACAAAGAACGATTAGAAGACATAACGGGAAAGTGCAGAAAAGCGAAGGGAAAGTACTAATTTAAATGGGGAATTAACAACGAACGTTCCGAAGGAGTTGGTGTTCAATAAAGTTTCCAAAAGATCAAGTGTTCAATTAACTTTAGCCATACTATGGTCGTGTTATAGAGCTCTTAACATATTTTTGCCCTATTGCATATTTTTAAATTTAAATAAAATGCATGCATAAAATCGCTTACATTTTTGTTTTATTAGGTTCATGTTAACAAAAATGTTGTCAGAACATTGTAACAGGGCATTAGTTCTCTTTTCCATAAACTTTTAACAATAAGGACTAGCTGGCTTTACGTCATTTTTTCTTCCATTATTTCAATACAAACCATCTATCTAAATCCTTTCCTGTACCAAGGAAGACAATCCAAATCTTCCACTACTAAAACCTAAAATAACATTTTGATTGATTGACCGATTGATGCTTAAAGCCCAGTGGGCATGGAGGAACCTCTTGTTGACTGCCACTGGGAAAATTACGGGTTGGATAGGGTCGAAAAATTGAAACTGGCCGCCTAGTGACCATTCAATATGAGCTGTTACAATTGGGGAATTTAACGTGCTTAGAATATGGCATTTTCTAAACACGGGGTATCTTTAACGTCTCCCTCCGGACGGACTGTACATTTATACAAAACCCCACGACCAGAGACGCACCTTTTACAGGAGCAGCGTCTAGAAGACAGAGATACCCAGTGCCTATTCTCCCCCAGCACAACCTTTGTGAAGGGATAGTCGAGTATTTTTACATCTGGTACACCGTTTTATCAGGGATTATACCCGGCCGCCCTCGGCCAACAAACGTTTGCTATAAGTTAGGTGTAGTTAATGGATAGTCTTCTTATCAGTTGTTTCTCCTGATGAATTTAAGTATAAAATTGAGTTAGTCACTTGACATATATTAACTTGATATTTATTTCGTCCCCCGAGGGCGGACGGGGTATTAAAATAGGCCGTTCGGTTTTTCCGTCTGTAGGTAGGACGGCG
>JARWCS010153770.1:0-14441 GCA_034783895.1 Geukensia demissa | reverse complement strand
TTAAAACTAAAGTTATTGATCGGAAACCTAACTGTCTACGGACGCCGACGCCGACGCCGACATGCCCACAACATAATACGTATAAAAAGAAATGCTTCTTAAATTTACATTACTTCAAAATTAAATAAGTTCCAATTTTTTAAATTTTTAGACAATTTTTAATCATCAATTATGATTAATGAACAATTTATCATTAAAGAATTTAACATATGTTGCAAATATGTTTAATTCAATTGTTTAAGTTAAGAAAATTGCATTTAGCTACTGGAAAAAATCTGAACATAAAAAATTGATGAGACTGGAATTATATCCAAATCTTCAATATCTATTCCCGTGCTCATTTTCACAATAAGCAGCTTTCAGTCATTCATCCCGCCACGATATGGCTGAAATATTTCCGATGTGGAGTTAAGCAACATTCCATCAATCAATCAATCAATCAATCAGTCATTCATCCACATCCATGCTCTCATCCTGCATATGATGAAAATATGTATTCCTTGACATTTAGCAACTTTCAATTAATCCATCCAAAAAAACATTAAGAATTGATTGCAGATTAAACATGGCCACCAGAACCAAAAATACATTCTTAATGGCTGAACCTTTGAAAAGATTGTTAGAAACAACTTGCTAAGTGACCAGAATTTTGGGTATTTGCCATCTGCATGTTTGAGATTCAAGTGCTCTGCTGGTGATCTGAATGTTTTTAATAATTAGCAAGGTTTTGCTGACCTGATTTTGCCAACGTAGAAATAAAGCGGAAATGGTTAACGGAAGCTTAAGTCTATGTGTTATAAAGGATGCAATACAGGAAAATCTCAGTTTTGAAAAGCGGAATTCCATTCAAAAGTTGGAAAAAATCAGGTCTGGTTTTGTTTAACTGGACGAGTCATACAGGCTCTTTGGTGACTAAGTTTTGTTGATGTCTAGCATTGTGCAAAACATGGTACAATTCTGAATATAAAAATAATAATTTATTTGTGACAAATGATCATAACTGTAACGAAAATGAAAAGTAAAAGATAACAAAACTAAAACGTAGAAGTAAATAATAACATGTACAACAGATAAACGAAAACATTTACAAAGATAAGCTCAGATCTTATATTAAAGTTATTTATCCTGCAATTACTGATAACATTTACCAAAGATCAAAATACATATTCTGTTACTAGCCATAATGTAGTCTACTGATAATACTGCTATGTAGAGTAGACAGGGTTACAGAAATAGCAGATGTTGTATGGTTGTCTATGAGACAGCGATCCAAAAACGTAGAAATTACTAACAAGTGAAGTAATTTTTAAAACAGTTATGATGTCACAGTACCTAATATTATTTGTGATGGTTAATATCCTTTTTGAAAACCCATTCCCCAAAGCCATTTTTCTTTTAAAGTAAATACTACCATTCTGGTTTCAAGCTTCCGAAAAGTATTATGAAAAGTTTACATAGAAATCATCACTAAAATGTGATTTCTGTCGTAGACAAATAGTCAAAGCTTTTATTTTTATTTTGTGGAGCGTAAATACCTTAACTACTTGTGGCAGTCATATAAAGTAAATTGCCTAGGATAAAGTATAGAGAAAAGTCCAGTTTTCCTCTGTGCTTGTTTTTGTGTTAATGTGATGAACTTACTACAAAGGGGAACAACTCTTACAAATTTAATTTTAAGTCGAACTTGGACTTCCAGGGATATGAAATAGTAATTGCAGGATAAAAATATTCAGACATTGCTGGACAATATGACATTTATTTGTAGTTGCTGTGCAGTTGTTGAGAAGTGCTGGAATTTCTATCTGTTTCCAAAGCTTGTACAATATAATGTTGATTTATCGGCAATTTTGTAATTTTCCCTTTGAAGTTGTTGTCTTGATATTTTCATTATCAATCATGCGTCAGCCTACAGCCGTGATACTGGAAAATATCAGGCAAGTGGTCATATGATGTTGGCGATAAAAAGAATAACGGATATTGTCGGGCTCGTTGAGATACTGATGATAATTTCAGTCTCTACCTTCAAAACGTCCGTTACTCTATATATATGTCTGATATGACCGACAATATCTGAATATTCAATACATTGTATAAATATAAAAATTACAATACATGTGTAAAATTGGCAGATCAGACAATTGCTCATGTTTTACAGTTCCAACAAGATTCATGTTAAGACATAAATATCAAATCATTCCTATAAATTAATTTGCAGAGAAAGTCATTTCGAAATAATTGCAATTTTGGTGCCAAATATTGCCTTTGTTAAAACAACAGTTTTAAAACCAATAACTATGATTTAAGCCTTTGTTCTCTGTGCTATAATTTTACAGTGTTCACTGCAAAAGGTGAGGAGCTCTGATAGGGTACATGTATTGTAATTTTGGCCAAAAATAACTGATATTGAGACAGCACCAAAATTCCAAAACATTCCCTGAAAATAAAATTATGTAAGTGGAAAAGATATACACAGTGACGCAATTCTAACAAAAACAGCTTGGTTCTAAAAATTTGTTTATATATTTCATCTAAAAAGATAATATTGATACAACAACGAAAAACATCAATGTAAGCATTTCAGATCTTTTCAAGTTAAACTGCCTTCAAAATCTTTCCAGATTTTGAGGTTACAAAATATACAAGTTAAAGGATGCGTCCAAAGGACATGGATGCCCTGTCCAGGCAAACAGGAAGTAGACAAATAACAGACCTGAAAAGGGGAGACACGGCTCTACTCAATTGATGATTCTTCAGACCAATATCAAATCAATCCAACGTACATAAGCAGAGAAATACTGTGACGAAAAATATGGGGTAAAACTTGATTCCTGCTATTGCTAAAGGCAGGGGTATAAAAAAATTACACATTAATACTGAACAAATTAAATCTGAAGAAACATAAAGTCTCATCTTTTACTTAAATCTATAAAGTTTTCCGAGCAAATTGAAAGTTGAGCACATCCAATATTTCTTTCAAAAACAGCCTTTATCATACAAAATTTTAATCTGTGTATTGAACTATGGTTTGAAGCTATGAAATATATGTGAAAAGTAGAATATGGAATGTAAAAAATACAGAATATCAGTCGTCATGGTGAACGATTATAAACAGTATGGAATGAAAATAAACAGAATATCAGTCGTCATGGTGAATGATTATAAACTGTATGGAATGTAAATAAACAGAAAATCAGTCATCATGGTGAATGATTATAAAAATACTGATATAAAAACAGCACTAATATCCCCTTGTCACCTAATATCACAGTATTGTTACTATGGCAACCATCTACAGCAGTCTATATCACACATTAAAAATGTTCTCGCAACTTGAAGGCCCAGCACAAGCACTGGATTTCAAATAAAAATTCAAACATTATGTAAGGGTTGGTCCAGAAAGGGGGGTGGTCGAAAGAAAATAAATCTGTCGGTGTCTGAAGGAAAATTTTAATCTGCAGTATCATATATAAAATAACAATTGGTCATTACCTATAATTTGTATGCATAATTTGATATATCCTACACCAATCAAATTTTACAGAAAGGCCTTCTAAGCCCCTTCCATACAATCATTTCTGGAACACCTCCTAACCAGAGAATAACTGTGTAGCAGTTCGGAAAATCTCTTAAGGTGAGTTTACACAATCAAACTCTTTTCATCACTTTTGCTATGCACCTGTTTTCAAATCGAGTTTGACAGTGTAAACACCTTATCCAACATGTTTGACAACTCCATCAAATATTGGTTGAGAGTTGGAAGTGTTGTCAAACATGTTTGGTGTGGTGTTTACACTATCAAACTTGAGTTTGAAACTGGGGCACAGGTAAAGTTTGAAGAAAGTTTGATGAAAAAGTGTGATCGTGTAAACCCAACTTTACAAGGTATATATCATCACAATTATGAATATGGTCAAATATCAAACCTTTTCCCTGGTATGAGAAGAAAAAAAATGTAAAAATGCTGATTAACAGGACTGAAAACTATAAGACACCCCCCGTTAACCCACACAACTGCTGTAAAGGATTGCCTAGTTTTTATAAAATCAACAATATATACAAATAAATATCATTTTTAAAAATTATTAATCTAATTTGTGCATAAATAACATTTAAATAAAACAATAATTGATATATACAAATAAAATATAATTCTGTATGCAAATGGGACTCCTGAAAATTTAAAATTCAACACTAGCATATACTTAGGATCATGTCTAGTAAGTGTGGCTTTTGTAAATTTTTGTAGGTTGGTTGAGGTCACCAAAAATTTGATGCAGTTTGATTCATTACATACTGACCTTATTTTTTATCTCCAAAAAGATATATTTGTTACCAATAATTCTCAAAATATACCATTATTTAGCTTTGTATTTTGACTTAAATAATATTTGCTGATGTAAATAAAATTTTATTTTATATTTCAAAATAAAAGCATTAGGTCAGATTTGGTATATAAGGATTAGTTTGGTTTGCTGTATAACATCATGTCATTTCAAATTTTTTTTTTTTTTTGCTACATTGGAACAGCATAATCATTTTACAGCAAACCTACCTATCTATTTTGCTGATAGTTTTTACATTGGAATACTACCACATTATTTTTGAGGGGGCCTTCAACACCTTGCCTTAGGATGAGGAAATATGTCCATTATAACAGGTCAACCTAGATGTCGATGTTTGTAATTTATACATTTTGGATGGATGATTCACAGACAATTATGCCTCATCTCCTTTTTATATCATATATTATACAGTAAATTGACCTAATCATTATACAATGAACCAACCTACCCCTAGATGGAACTTATTACGCAAAAAAGAAACCCATGTACATACATTAAAAAAATATCTAATTTTCATATATAATATAATCATGTATAATAACACTGTAAAATTTTACAATAAAAATATAAATGCATAATTTTAAATTTGATATGTCTAATGTCCATCCTCCTGGAATGGGCATTAATGGACCAGATCTAACTTGATATATTCTACACAGAGTTGCAACTATATGGATATAAAGATGTAGCACATTACTATAGCTTTAACTTCAAATTTCCTGTATGGGATAAGATGGGATATCCCCACCTAATTCCCTTACCCCCTGAGGTTGGATACCAGGACTATTGAAAAAGAGGTTCTGATGTCAAAAGTTGGTGTTGTACATGATAAAGGCATTTTCGTTTTATAAAAATAAATATAAATTGTGTTTTTATTGTGTTCGTTTTGTGTGTTATACCATTCTTCCAAATTGTTGAGCTAGGAAAAAAAAACCCAACCACTGGACATACCATTAAAACTCTCTAACAAATTACCCAATTTATCCAGTGTTTTCATTCAGAGACAGAAGCCGGCTATATTTGCCAGGTACTGCCATTATTTTTCTGGCTATATCATTTTTGGACAAGAAAAAATATACTGGTACATGTATATGTTTTCTTCCTTTTCCTATAAAATTTTTTGACTGTAAAAACCAACTGAAAACATTGGTATCAATAACAACCTTTCCAAACAATCAATAAATTTCATCCATTGCATAGTTGTGATTTTTTGCCTAATACTGCCATAAAAATATTAGAGGAACAAATATAACAAATTATAAAAATCCTATCTTTACAAAATATACTAGGAAATATCTGCTAGAGAACTCCTGGTCTTTGATGGAGAGCGTGAAGAATTGACGATATGGCGTAATTCATCTCGTATTGACTGTATCGTCTGTTCAGGAGTCTCATCTTTATTAGAAAGACTTTTTGACACAATGTCAGTCTCGTCTGAATCTTTTGACATTTTTGAAGGTGGTTTGTGAGGTTTTGAATGTGTCAAATTTCCGTTCAAATTTTTCATTTCCAGACTTTGATGATGAGGCTCTTTATGTCGACCTGATGTCCCAATATGACTTGATTTAAGACCAGATAAACTTGAGCTATTGGTTGCACCAATGTCATTTAACCGAGAAGAACGGCTATGTTCGTGTGGTCTGCCACTATTTTGCAGGTCTCTAGTCCTAAGAATTATAGGTTTTGGTGCGTCAGTGGTTAGTGTTGGACCATTGTAATTGACGTTTGCTACTGGTCTCTTTCCAGGACTTTTCTTACTGGTATCTCTTCCTAGTGAAGTTTGCTAAAAACAAAATAACAAAATTATTCTTGTATCTATTATTTTTCATTATCATGGTTTTAGAATGATGGCAATCTGATAAAAATTAGATCTTGGAAAAATTGTTAACTACATTATAAGACAAAGTTCTGATAAAGCTCTATTCTACTTCGTGTTCTTATGTCCTTTTTGGTCTCAGGATGTCATATGACCATCACTTTACACAACTTGAAAGCCTGAATTTCATTGGATGACACTAAAGGTCATCTGAACAATGAAGCATCATCAGATATTTGTTTGAGAAAGTTTGATCAATATTACTCAGATCTGATTTGAATCAGATTGGAATGATGTGAAATTTGAATGTATTTTATCAGGTAGCAGAGAGACCGAACTTATTATGAAGTGGAATTTTTTTTAATAAATTACCAAATAATGGGGTTAATTTACTTTTAATTTTTTGTTGAAAAAGTGAGATCAACTGTTGTGATATCAGGCAACACCACATTCAAATATAGATATTGCCGTTCTTGTTTACTTACCATAATTGCAACAAAAAATACCTCACAATTATATCTGAAATTTTAGTACCCTATTCCTTTTTTTAAGTGCTCCTGCCGCTATAAGTGACCCCTCACCTTACTTTTTTCTAAAATCCTTCAGCATCCCTATCAAACTCACGGTATTACAAAGCCTTTCAAGAAAATTGGGAGAAACATCCATTTGATATTTTGAGACATTTAATGTAGGGGTTGGAAACTAGAATTCTTAACTACAGAAACATAAAATATTTCAAACCAGACATTATAGGAATCTGGATATTGCCAATCCTAAAAAGCGCCCCTGTTTTGATTTTTTACCTGTAAAAGCCCTGGGCGCTTAATACGAGGAATATGTTTTTTTTTTTTCAATTCAAGAATAGCACACTAATGAACAGATACAACAGTTCATTAAAATATTAAAACCAAGGCATCCTGAATGATGCCTCCTCCAAATTAGTACAGGAGGTTATCGGAAAAATGCTGCGCCATGATGGTTATGTGCCAAGTTAGATGATGATTTTTCCTTTGCTCAAATTTGCCATGCTTTGCTGCATAAACTATAAAATATTATATATAAATGGCTTTGTTGAGAATTTAAAAAAATAATACATCTTCCCCTAATTAGGAAAATATAGCCCATTCACTGGCGTTGATATAATGACAGTTTGTAGAGGTTTTTGGTCTTGTGTTAGAATTGAAAAAAAATTTATCGAGGAAAACATATGAAACCTAATGTAAATTACTTACAACTTCCAAGATTTAAAATGTAAAAGGAAAAAGAATATAAAATCTAAGTGAACACACTCGCATACCCTATTTGCCAACATTTTGGCCCCTCAATTAAAAGACTATTTGAAATATTTCATGGTGGATTTATCAACCAATATAAATTTTCTGTGTCCAAGGCCCGTTATGTATATAAAATTCAGCAATATCTGCAAGCATACAAAAGTGCAGAAAACTTATGTTGGACTGACAGACAGGTAAAAAAAAATTTTCCTTTGAACTTTGTTGTGTGGAAAAAAAGACACAAACTTAAGTAATAACATAAGCATCTAAACTTACCATAGAATTTGGCATAGATATGAGTGCCACCTGGTCAGCAGCTCTGTATGGACTCCATGTTTGGAGGGTCTCTGGTAGAGGTTGATATGTCGTTAGAACATGCATGGGCTCATGTTTCTTTTCTATAAAATTTTATAAGAAAATCATCAGTGACAGGTCCAGACAATTAATAAAGGGTTTCAAAGTTTTAATTCTTTCTTCAATTTTTGCAATTCATTAGTTTTTGCAAATAATTTTAGTCTCTAAAACAAAGAAACGTATTGCCAAGCCAACAAGATGCCATGTACATTGAAAAAATATAAGTAAAGTTCAAGATCAAATGTAAATAGTGTCGTGAATTAGAGTAAGATCACCTTTATTTCAGGTAATACTCCTGCAAAATGTCAACAGATCTGCCAACCAGTTTCAGAGAAGGTGTGGCCACAACTTATGCCTTGTAATTTAAAAATAACAGATGTGGCATGATTGTCCATGAGACAGCCATCCACCAAATGACAATCAATTTAAACTTCTACAGGTCTCATTACGGCCTTCAATAATGATCCAGAGTCCACACCCTACCAGAAGCTCTAAAAGGCCACGGAATACAAAATGTGAAACTATTCATAAAACATGACAATGGACCTAATCTATTGAAAAAAAAAGCTGAAAATAACAATAAATGACTAATTAAACAAGGACAACCACTGGCCTAGCTTGAGACAGGCACATAAGTATGTGGCAGGGTTAAACCGATTGGTGAGCACTCAACCCTCCCCCTGACCAACAAAGTCCAATAATTCTTATAAAAATCAGCAAAACAAAATGGGGGAAAATTCATATCAGTGTCCCAATCCTTTAAATAAAAAAAAATCCATATGAAAATTTCAGCCATAAAGTTTTGATTAGACAGGATGAAAAAACTACAACAAAGTCCAATAACTCCTATGAAAATTAACAAATCAAAATGGTTTTAGAGTATGATCATCTTCATAACACAAGTAACAGTCCTGTAAAATTTGATCAAAATTGGCCCAGTAGTTTCATAGGTGTTTTACCCACATGAACATACAATTGTTAAGTTCTTCCAAAACAATGCAATAATCAAAATGAGAAACATAAGAGGATTAACTCCCTTTACATAGTACCATCTACGCTCTTGCTTACCAGATACTACAAGCTACCATATTTAGCACCTCCTCACCTAAATTTGGTTTCAACTCCTTAAGCACTATCCCTGGGCACCGGAGCAGTCTCTAGGGCTTGACCCACAGACCTGACCCCTCTCATTGGGGGTTGCCAGGTTATAATACGGAAAGCCTTGCCGTGGACCATAGTGGGTGACGTGTTTGGAGAGCCACGCTCCTTGCACGTAAAAGACCCCTTTTGTAGTTTTCGAAAAGGAGAAGGTTAATGCCGCTACAAAAGGCAAAATTTTCCGTCCCTACCCATCACTCCCTTTTTCCAGTGGCAGTCGAAAAACGTTGCCTTGTTTGTGTCCCATCATCCCCTTTTCAATACTAATAATTGTTGATCTTGTTCACGTCCTGAATATGCATGAAATATATGCAACTGGACGTTAAGCAACCAACAATCAATCAATCCTAAGCACCCCCTCCAACTCCCGCTATTGTAAAGCTTTTTTAGATCAAACAACAGAAAATTCTTTGACAACTTTACATTTCCAGCTATTCTAAACTAATATTTTGGTCATGGATTTATGGAATTTCGGATTTTGTAAATTTTAATAAGTGCCCCTGTTTCCAAATTTTTAAGCACCCAGGGCACTAAATGTGAGAAATACAGTAATTTAAAATGTTGCTATTAAACCCAGAGAAAAATGTTTTTACAGCCAAACTGACTTTATATATCAAGTAAGAAGACAACTCTCTTCTCCAAATATTCAGATTCTCCTTTTATTTTTCTTAATTTACTTTTACCAAGTTGACTTGAAAACCATTGTGTTTTTAATAAAATATTTAAGATTGATTAAAAAAAAAATTAAAATCTTACCTAGTGTGTGGTGTTTTTTGTCATCTGCTTTATATCTGAAAAAAAATTACTAATTGAAGATACTATAAATTCAGAAATACCGGTAATCCCAATAATAATAACTTGGATTTTGATAAATTTAAACATATGAAATGAAACTTTTTCTGATATTGCAATACCTTAAATCCCATTTTTAGCACAAAATGATAAATTGCAATAAGTGACACAATAATTTCCGAATTAAAAGTTATTTTATTACCTGTGAAACATATTCACTAATCAAATGTTTGATGGTATATATACCAAACTTTCACTTAGGAAAAAATCTTTTATTGAATTTATAATCCCTTTACATAAGAACAGGTAAGTATGTGTGATACAAAATCTTTATTTAGTACAGGGAAATAACTATGGAAAGCAGTTTTAATTGTCGTTCTTATTCTAAAAGTCTACAGATTCGTCTGTTACAGTCTTTCCAACAATTTCCTACAATTTAGTTCCAATGGAATACACCAACAGCTTGGTGTTGCTGCTGCACTATAAGGTCTTTTTGCTTTGTGACATCAGATTTTCTGGATAAATCTTTCAGTTGCTGCATGCTAAAAAATTGTTCTTAGCGCTTGGATTTTCCCTATCAAGTGACGTCAAAAAAACAAAAACCTCCTAGTGCACTGGCATCATCAAGCAGAAGGCATGGTCTGGCGTAATCCATTGAAAAAGAAATTGCTAGATTGCATTTCAAATTGGGCCTCATTTGCCCAATTAATCTCAATTGAGTTTTTACAAAAATGCTCAAAATTTAAATATTTATTGGTAATTTAGGATGCAAGTCTAGATTTAAGTTTTGAGCAAGTGAAGCCAGAATTTCAATCTAAAACAGCCTATGTCAGATTACTTAAAATCATTTCATTTGCTATTTACTTTAAAGTTTTAAAAACATGTTTTTAACACAGAGAAAAATATCTGCATGGGACACAGATGCCCTTGCCAGATAACAGATTCAATCAATGTCTCAGCACCCTAATATTCCTTCAAACCAAATATCAAATCAATCAAACATAAATATTCCAAGATATATTTGACAAAAATTTTACTGAATGAAGATTCAATCAATGTTTCAGCAAACAGGAAGTAGACATATGACTGACCTGAAAAAGGCAAAAAAAGGTAAAACTTACTGTGCATATCCTCCAGACAAAATACCAAATCAATCTAAAATGCACAGGCCAAGAAATCTTTGACAAAAATTGATGAACAGATAAGAAGACAGACGGATGGATGGAGGTAAAACTTAATGCCACAGTTGCCTAATGGTGGGGTCATAAAAAAGAAAACAGAACAAGATGTCATGCATATAAATTGTCTGGATGAAACAGCATATCCACACATGGGTAAAACAAACTTTCATCTGACTATGTGAAATACTCAACAAACTTTGGGATGTGTTAAGCAAAGTGATGAGTATGGAACCTTATCACCACAAAGATATAAAGTTACTAAAATATAACAATATTAAGGAAGTTCGTAAGTTTAGAGTCAAAAGTAGTATGACGCTCTAAATTTCAAATTAAAACCATTTCTTAACAGAAAGTTGTATTGAAGTCATTTTTAGTCAGATTTTTATCATTTTTCCACCATTAATCTTGTATCTGGTTATTTTAAAATAATTTATTGCTTACATCTTTTAGAATCAAGAAATCAAATTTCAGAGCATACTACTTACTAGATAACCAAATAAATTTTAGACCAAAAAGTTGTGCTTTTAGTTTAAATTCTGACTAAACCTGATTTACAAGTTCCAAATGCATGAATGCATTAATGAAGTAACAGTTAAAATTTATGTGAACTTCTCAAAAAAAGTGATTTTTTTTTATACCAAAGATCCTCCTGAACTTATTGTAAGCCAAAAATAATGACTGATTACTTTGTTTACTTTTCTCTTTTCTACCACTCCCCAAAAATAGATATCCATAAACTTGAAATGCCTTGTAGTGATAAGATTCAAATGTAAAAAATCTGTGATAAATTCCTCAAACAAATTATACGTCAACACTAAACTGAACTTTCATACACATAGTTTGCCTTCAAATTAAACAACAATGATGTAAAACTTAAAATGTGATTCATTTGTCTTACATGTACTCAAAAACAGACGTATTATCAGAGGAAAATCCATCTCTGAAAATTGAACACAATCATCATATTTTGTTAATTTATGCATTTCAATTTATATTCAGTAAATACTGTTCTGATGATTGGCCTTTCAAGCCAGCTGGTCTGTTAAAAAGAGGTTTATTTGATGTACATGTATTAAAATATGCAATTTCAGGGCAGCTCTCAAAAGAAGTTTAGTTGATGTATATTTTGTATTCAACTTAAGGATGTTTGCTATTCAACATTTTAGAATTGAAGGATATTAGAACTAATTAAGCACAATAAGTTGAAAGGTCAGTCTTTGTTTTTGAGATGCAAGTCTTTAAAAATTTGGTGGGAAATATGTTTCTGATTCTGTACATTTGTATTAGAAAAAGGGGGGATATGGAGTATGTATTAGCATATTCTGTCAAATAAAGTCCATGAAGAAATAACAAATATTTCAGGATAACTTGTTAAATGGCATTTTAAGATGTCTTAAATGATATTATCAAAAAAAGGGGGGTAAGTGGACAAAACTTTCAATGCTAGTGAAATGGATAAAATCAGATGAGTTCTTAGAAATTGATAAAAATGTCTGACCATGAGTAGCAAACATCCTTAATACACTTAGTGTGGGACACATTCTAAGAGACTCCAGAATCTGGTCTTTAATTGGAGTTGGTCTCTTAAAGAGGTTTATTTTAAGAAAATCATGTTTAGTTTTGAGAGGTTAGCATCTCAAAGCAAATGTCCAGTTTTTACGTTCTTATCTACAAGACAATTCCTGTCAGAATGGATTTGCAGCAAACTTGAAACCCACCCCCAGAAAGCCTAAATATTTTAGGCTTATTTGAAAGTTAATGCCAGCAGCTTTCCATTGATACCAAATTGCTAGGTCTACCTTTAGGAATGATGCTGTCAGGGCTCTCGGAATCATCTTTACCTTCAGAGGGTACTAAACTTTGGCCTGTTATATATAGCCTATTCCAAAATTTTTCTTGGGAACATCTAAATTTCTTTAGTATAGACCCTAATACATCAAAAAATGATCCAATCGGAAAAAATTAATAGCCAATAGTAGCCATGATTGTTGTTTAATTTTATAAAGGATCTCCCAAAGATGTTTCGGTCAAATATTATTTCATATGGCCAAAGGTTTAATAGTTATATTTTGGTCTAAATCATAAATCAAAAACAACTTACCCTTCTTTTGATTGGCTGGCTTGAGGAGAAACTTTATTTCTGTAAATATAACATAAAATGCAACTTTTACCAATTTTGACGCATTATTTTAACTCAATAATCTTTTTTTAAACTAATCTGAAAAAAACAAAAATACAATGTTTTTCATAGAAAAGAATTTGCAAAATTCTCACAAACATGAAATTAGTTACAGAAAAAAATATTTTTACTTTTGATACAGGAATGACTTATAAGTGATCATTGCTTTGTCAAATATTGCCAAACAAAGTCATACATGTCCATATCCGAACCCATCTGTTGGACCAGGCTCATAATATTTTCCTTTATAAAACCTATCTAAATCAAACACATGTCTAAGTTGAACAAAACAGGTTTGTTCACTTCAGGCAGGTTTTACTATACATGACATGCAGTACATGCAACAATGGTGTCATTCAATTCTTCATGCATAAGACATTTTGTACACACAACTGTCTAACTACTTATAGCAGAATGAATGCTTTAGTAATCATGGTAAAAAGTGGCTTCATTTCGTGCTTTTATCAATGTATACAATTAGAATCTAATATTGGGGTTTTTTTTGCTGTTTTTATAATTTCTAAATTATAGAAACTTATTCAGATATTACATGCTTGTCCATGGCATGTAATAAAGTGGAAATAGGTTACCGGAAGATTAATTCTATGTGTATTTAAGGATGTAATACAGAAAAATCTGTTTTAAAGCGGACAAAATCAGGTCTGTATATAGAATTAGAATCTAACACCACCTATAGATAGTGCAGACTAAAACATCCAGATATCTGCATTTAAGATTTCAGTACCAAAGATTCGGAGTGCTTTTGGTGGAGTTTGATTCATTTTGTGAATTTCTCACATTTTGTAGCATTGCAAACACAGAACCCTCACTGAATGCCATTGTTCCCATTATGTGACATCATAGAAACAGTGCATGCCAAATAGCACGTTGCTATCTGACACAGGAGGTTGGGTTAGACAGAAAAATCTCAGAACCAAATAAATCTGGATTGGCTTGTCAGAGGGATGAGAATGTTAAATCTTAAAATTTCATGCCTTTGAAGATTATTATTATTAATTTTAAAGTATGTAATTTTATGTTTCTCTACATCATAAAATGAAACTTATGACTTTCAGGTAAATTTTATAATCTTATAGTTTTCACATGTAATAGTCAAAACTCTTCAGTTCTGTTCAGTAGATTTTAGTGGAATAGCCTAAGAAATGATGTCTTATAATTCGGTGTTTTCTTAAACAGAGGATAGTCAACCTAGGCAAATGATGATTTCACTGCGTCTGAAGCACATTTCTGCATTAGGCCATCTTTAAAAAAATTGTTGGTTTGCTGTAAATCGACCGACTCATTAAAATCATTGCCGACTCAGTTTTTTTTATTGAACTTCTG